>PVJD01010658.1:0-24302 GCA_004026545.1 Mormoops blainvillei
TTTTTTTTGCCTCCGCCTCCACCTCCGCCTCTGTCTCCTCCAATCTGACAGATGAACCGAAGCAACAGAAACTGCAGTTGTAGACACAGGGTATCTCAAAAGAGCAATAGATACCGATAATGTGTGATTATTTATATAGCTCAGGGTGTGTTGGTATATAATCTGCAGCGAGAGAGGGGGGAGAGGGGGGAGATTGCAGTGTGTTCAGCTCAGCTAGCTGGCTGTTTTGTGAATGTAGATGATTTCTGGAGGTCTTGTGAATGGGTTATAGGGGAGGATGGGAGGGAAGGGATTTATTGCTACTTGTTATAATTTCTTTCTCTCCCTCTCTCTGTGTCGTTTGTTTTCCCGGAGCTGTAGCTCTTAATGCTTGGCTAAGTGGCGTCATCCAGTTGAAATTGAATCGACCCATTAGAACTCCCCATAGGAATCTCTGTATCCGGTCCCTGGGTAATGACTGAAACAGAATTTAAAGGGGAATGGGGGCGGGGTGGGGAGTAACATTTTAAGGAGGCCTTATTTAAATATCTCTGCCAACCACAGTCCTACCAAGCCACTCAGCCCTTGCTGAGTGATTGCAGCTTCAATCAGATGGAGACAGAGCTTCTCCTTTGTTTAAGGGTTTCTCCCACTTCTTTTCTACATTCATTCCCACTTTTTCAGCATTAATAATGATTATCCATCCATCATCCATTGGGAAACCATTAACCAACCTACTGTTCCTTTCTACCTTTAGAATATCATATATTCAACAAATATTTTTGAATGCCTTCCTTTGTGCTAGGTGTTGTGGATTCAATAATGAAGACAGAATCCCTGCTTTTAGTGAGCTTCCTTGGGACTGCCAAGCTTCTGAAAATAAAGTAGCTTTGGACATTCTCTCTTAAATCAAAGGATGAAATTTTCTGTAAATTATTCTCGGTTCACTATTAAATTCAATAGGAAGGGGTCTTCCTTCTGGGCATCTAGACAGAAGCATTTGGATGAAAACAAGCCTCATATTTAAAATAAAAAGATCTGATTTCAAGTCCTGCTTCAATGGACAAGTAGCAGGAGCTTGACCATCAACATTCTTAGGATGCTTTGGTTATCCCATCGATAAAATTGAGAAGGTAAATGGTGACAGTTAAGAGTAAAACAAACCTGTGAGTCAGGAAACTCAGATTCTTAATCTTACTCTAATTCCTTGTGTGACCTTTGTGATTTACTTTACCTCTAGTGCCTCAATTTCTACATTTACATGAGGTGATCTGATTAGGTCATTGTTAGGATAACTTCTAACTCTGACATTCTATTTACACCCTCTCAAGAGGGTAAAGAAAACGAGATTAAGAACATGAATGCTTGCGTAGCTTTGCATGCTCATGTGAGTATATATATACACACACACATATATATGTGTCAATGTTGTTTCAAACTATTCCATTGATATGTATATACGTGTATATATACATATATACATTCTATATGTATATATAATTTCTAAACAAATTCAGATCTCTTTCCAATTAATTTCCAGAGTAAAAAGAGTTTTCTGTGTAAATTCTTCTGTTTTGTGGTTCAAACCTCTGTCTTACTCTTAACATTGACTTCAGCTTATCAAGATCATGAAAACCAATAAAAGTAATCTGTAAATTCATCCATAGAGGATAGATTTACTGATACATTCATTCACCCATTTTAATGGGTATTTATTGCACATCACCTTTGTCCAAGCACTGTACTCACTGGATTTGAGTCACACAGAGCAGGGTTCAAATTTTTGTTTCTCATTTTATGAGCTACCTGACTTTGGGCAACTCAGTTCACCTCTTGAGCTTGTTTCTTAATCTTTAAAATGAAGGTGCTTATGTTGCAGGATTATGCTATTTCCTGTAGATTGAATAGTCTTGCATTTAAAAGGTATATCATGTGTCTGAAATATAGTAAGTGCACAATGAACAGTAAGTGTTAAAATTAAGAAAATTTTTCTCACCCTAATATAACCCATAGGAGAGGCAAGAGATAACTTCAATTTGAAATCCTTTTATTGTTCAAAGTCCAGCTTTAAATTTGAACGGATACATGCCAAATATATCTTCCTTAAATATGGCTTATTTTCACAGTTTATTCCTGTGTGCAAAACCTTACTTCTAACTTCTAGAGCACTAAGTCTAAGTTACTCTGACAGTCAACGACATTATTCTTCAACTCTGTATATTCCACTTCTCTCCTTTTAACATAATACAGGTTGAATGTTTCAATAAACACCTGTACTGTTTTTCATCAGTGTTTGGGCATCTGCAGATGCAGAGAGCTGACTGGTCTACTCCACTTTATATAGGGGAGTTGATCATCTGCGGATTTTGGTATTGCAGGGGTTCCAGGAACTAAGACCCCTGTGGATACTGAGGGACAACTTAAGTTTTGACAGAGACATAAATTATACGTAGATTTTCAACTGTGTAGGGGTTCAGTACACTGTTCAAGGGTCAACCATATCATAACTATATATTTTTAATTAATAATTAATTAATAAATGAATCCTTGCTCTCAGAGAGCTTGTAATTTAGTAGGGAAGATAACAAATAGACAAATATAATAAAGGATAAGTGCTATGGAAGGGAGCAGAGATGAAATACACCTAATCCAGTATTGAAGGGGTTATGAAATCCTTCCTAGAACAGGTGATATTGAAATATAAAGGATGACAGGATGAACTGCAAAAAGGACCATCACTGAATCTCCCAAACTCAGCATAATGCCTGGCACAGGAAAGATTCTCAGAAAATATTTGATAGATAAATGAATGAATAAAAACTATTGCAAGCAGAGATAAGAGAATGAACAAAGATGTGAAAACAACGTTTTATAAACCATACTAAGAGGGTACCCTACACTCATAGCCTTAGCAAGTTAAGAGCAGAAATTTCCTTTAGAAGTCACCACCCACATGTTTTATACATATTCCTGGAATGTACTAAGCTTATTTAGGTTTTCCTAAATTGTAGAAAGTGGAAATAGATTATACATGAAAAACCAACTTTGTATGATATAGTCCAAGTCAGTATCTAAAGTAATCATTATCAGAATCTTCATCCACAAACCAAATCAAATATCAAATTCTCTCAGTCTATAGTTATAGCCAATACTCTCTTATTTTTCCGCATAAAACACATATTCTGCACAAATTCTGAAAATATTTCCTCATTCTCTTTTTCCCAGAATAGAGTGTAAATCCATTTGAGAGCCTGTAAATTCCTATAAGAGGCCAGTTGTATCCATACTCTACTGAAGTCAACAGGAGCTCTTTAGAAGTGCCAGGTGAAAAGCTGATCTATGGGCATCCTGGTTCAGCAGTGGCAAGCCAGAAGAAGTAAGCAATGCCCAGGAAATATAGTTTCTTAACCAAGAAACCTATAAAGATGATGATAATTATTTTCTTTTCTACAGACACTGGCAAACAAATATAGGAGTAATATCACCAATAATAAGAGAATGGTATAGAAAAGTCAGAGAGAAAACAATGACCTGGGAGAGTATAGAATTGTAGGATGGTGGGACAATTAGGTCCTATATAAAGAAAGCTGGACTAAGAGCACAGAAATGTAAATTCCAATGTGCTAACTTGCTGTGTGTTTGGAAGGTCATTTTTCATATCTAGACCCTATTTTCTCATTTGTAACATAGTACACTTAAAAATAATTCAATAAAACAAATATATACTGAGTACCTACTTAATATCAGGCAATATACTTGATGTGAAGAAAGACACAGAGATGAATGTGACACAATAAACCATGTAGTAGGCCCTCAATACATACTAATTGAATGAATAAATGAGTGGTCTTATCCTTTCATTACTCAGTCTAGTAGAATAAAATATACATGTACATACATAAACTGCAATACAATCTATCACTAAATCAGTTGAGAGATAATTGTGGCCTGAATCAAGATAGGGACAGTGTGGATGAAGAAAAGTGGATGATCAGTAGAATACAGAATAAACAATACTTAGTGACTTATTAGATGTAGGTTGTTAATTGTGTCATTTACTGAAATATGAAGGGAACATTTAATATCTTTGAGGTCATTGGATTTGAGGTACCCATGTAATATTGAAATGGTAATCCAGGAAATATTATACACAGGTTTTGAGCTTCACAGAGGATATGAATCAAGAATAGAAATATGGGCACTTGGACAGATTTAAGTCTTGCAAATAGATGAACCTAACCAGAGAGAGTGTAGAAAGTTTGAGTGACAGAAAGGTAAAGACCAGACAAAGAACAGGTATGAATGACCCACAGACATGGACAAACAGTGTGGGGATTGACTGTGGGAATGGGGGGGTGAGATGAGCAGAGGACGGTAAAGGGGGAAAAATTGGGACAACTGTAATAGAATAACAATAAAAATGATTAAAAAAGGAAAGGTAGAGACCACAGGTATTTAATGGATTGACAGGAATGAAGTCTATAAAATAGACTGAGAAGGAATGACCAGAAAGGGGTCGGGAGAATCATGAGTATGTGATGCCTGGCAGCTAAGGAAGTATGACATTTGAAGTTGAATGATCAACTATCAATTCCAACAGAGTGGTCAAGTGAGATGCATAAGCTATATAAAGTATCTACTGGTTCGGCAAGTCAGAGATTACTATTAAGTTTGGTGGAGGTACATGTATCTTTCAAGGAGTGGCTCTCAACTGGGACCTCATATCAGCATCACAGGTGGAAATTTATCAATCTAACTTCCAGAGATTCTTATTCAGGAGATGTTGGGTGAGGCCCAGGTAATCTGCATTTTCGAAGAGTTCCACATGGCACTTGAATGAACCATGCTTTCTCTTACCTCTAGACCCATTACAAACACTATTTTCCTTGCCTGAAATAATGGAAACTCCCAAATCTACAACTCTGGCCCAGACCTTCTAGCTTAACTCTAGACCCAAATATCCAACAGCCAATCAGACATTTCCACCAATTCTTCATTTATCCATCAAAGGTAATGTAGGGTAAAAGGGGATTGCTATTTTATGTATAATGGTTATGGAAAGTCTCTCTCATTGGGTGACATTTGAGCTGAGTTTTGAATAAAGTGAGAAAACAAGCCATTCAGTTAAACGGGGACAGGAAAACACTCCCACATGGAGGGAACAGTATATACAAATACCTGAGGCCAGAAGGTGCTTGGCATATTCTAGAAAGAGCAAGGAGACCAGCATGCCTAGAGTTGAAGGAGTGAGGGGAGACTGGAAGCAAATGAAACCAGAGAGGTAGCAGAGGGGTGGACCATGTGGAGTCTTCCAGACCATGTTAAAGATTTTGCATTTTGAAAAGATATTGTAGGTTTTTCTCTAAAGGAATGATACAATATGACTTGTAACTTAAAAATATATATATAATTCTGGCTGTCCTGTGGAGTATATATTTTGGAGAGGGACTTAGGGTGGAAACAGAGAGAGTAATTAGGAGGTTATTGCAACAGCTAATGTGAGAGAGGAGTAACAGTGGAGGTGATGAGAAGGTAGAATTGGAAGTTAGAATTCTGGAAGAGTGGCTTTATTTTCTTCCATCAAAATACCTGGGTTTTTTTTCCATGTCAGTGAATGACATTGTCTATATTTTTCCCAACACAAAGTGTGTGCGTGTGTGTTTATCTAAATGTCTCTTTTTTCCCTAATGTATACTGACCTAGGCCTGTCTGCGTGCCCTAAGTTACACAAGCATGCCATCCCTATAGAACTTACCCGTATGCCACTAATAGTGTGCTTCAAGTACATCTTTCTATATGGTCTCCCACACTTCCTGCTGGGCCCCTGTGTCCACATTAATGTACCAAAAGTGTACCATGGAGATGCTGAATATTTTATTAAGCATCTGGCCACATGGTGTTTAGATTCTGGTGTTTACTTAGCAGAACACTTCCCTGCTTTACATATATACCAGCATACCCTTCACTTTCTTCAGCTATGTAATTTTTTTCTCCACATTAAATGAGAAGTCTTAAAACTTAGCAATGTGGTAAAGGAACAAAGCGGGTCAAGTGCTTGGGGATGGCAGGAACTTTGAGGTCACTGATGTGTCCATGTTCCGCACTCCCCTACAAGGGAAGACAGCCTGCTACAGGTGAGAACAGCACAGAGGATTACATTCGGTACTGGGAGCAGTTTATTTTCAGAACTGACATCCTACCCAGTACTAAATATAGCCAGTCTCTTCCTTTCAAACAAGGGTTTCTTTTCTCTGAAACTTCAATAAAGCTCTTAGCTCTGTATTACAAAGTCAGTCTCCCTCACTCCCACCTTCATCCCCACCCCTCTCCACTACCTTTATGAAACTTGTTATTGTTATACTCCCTCTCCCCAACCACCTACTTTCCTCTCTCTGGCCTCCTTGGTTTCTTCTCCTTCTAAATTTCTCCTCTTTCCTATTTCTCTACTCTGGTTTCTTTCTTTCTTTTTTTTTTTAATCCTCACCCAAGGACATTTTTTCATTGCTTTTAGAGAGAGGAAGGGAGAGAAAGAAACATCGATCAGTTGCCTCCCATAGCACATGGACCAAAGGTTGTATGCATTGGGACCAGGGATTGTACGTGCCCGGACCAGGGATCAAACCTGCAATCTAGGCATGTGCCCTGACCTGAAATCAGATCAGCAACCTGAGCCACACCAGCCAGGGTTCTCTTCTGATTTCTTTGCTAATTCCTCTGGGTACTTTTCTCTTGATGTCCCCAATTTTTAAAAACACAATCTCTTAGGAATCCCCACCACAATAGGTCAAGAGAATACAGATGAGCTAACACTAAACTGAGATATTTTATTTATTTATTTTTAAATCTTCCCAGGCTGAAGATAGCTATGTGCCAACTGACTGTCATGTAATATTAATGACATGCTAGCATTTATTGAGCATTAACACTGTATTTTTTATTGTTGTTCAATTACAGTTATCTCCATTTCCCCTTATTACTCTCCCCTGCCCTACCCACCCCTCCACTGGCATTTCACCCAGCAATTCCACTGCTGGGATTATACCCTAAGAATCCTGAAACACCAATTCAAAAGAACCTATGCACCCCAATGTTCATAGCAGCACAATTTACAATAGCCAAGTGCTGGAAACAGCCTAAGTGCCCATCAGTAAACCAGTGGATCAAAAAACTCTGGTACATACACACAATGGAATATCTCACAGCAGAAAGAAAGAAGGAACACTGTATTTGTCTAAGTACTTTATACATATAACCCTAATTTTAAAAATCCTCCAAGTAAGGCACTACAATCATCCTCATTTTAGGATGGGACAACTGTGGCCAGGAAAGGTAACCATAAGTGACCTTAGGTCAAAGAGTGAATATATGCCATATATGAAATTTGAACCTAGGTAATCTGACTCCAGAGTTTATACCCTTAACTCCCATGCCACACTACTTCTCTACAGTAGAATTAGTGTCTATTGTATGCCTATTAAATAAAGTCTTTTGAACAAATGGTGCTGGGACAACAGGAGAGCTACAGGCAAAAAACATAGAATTCAACTTCTACTTCAAACCATACACACAACTTAACTCAAAATGGATCATAAACCCAGTGTTTCAGCTAAAACTACAAAATTCTTTAAAGAAAGGATAGGAGTAAAACTTTGTGACCTGGGATTAGGCAAAGCCTTAGATACAATAACAAAAGCACAATGATGAGAAAAAATAGATAAATTATACTTCAAAATCAAAATCGTTCTTGCTGCCAAACACATAATCAACAAAGTGAAAATACAGCCAATAGAAAGGGAAAAACTGTTCATGAGTCACACATCTGATAAGGAACTTGTATTTATAATAGATAGATAATTTTTTCAACTCAACAACAACAAAAACAAATAACTGAATCGAAACACAGGTGGAAGAGGGACCAAGATGGCAGAGGAGTGAATGGAAGTCACACTGACCTCCTCCCAGGACCAATCTGGAATTACAACTAAATTGTGGAGAAACCACCTGGAACAAACCACTGAACAATAGGGAGAGAGAAGCCTTGTAACCTCAGACAGACAGAAGAATCACTGCAGCACAACCTGACTGGTAAGGAGTGCAGCGGAGATGCGAAAAGGCTAGCTGGGCACCCTTGGAGGGCAGAGCCAAAGGAATATTTAAGCAGCCAGCTGGAACCCCTGAGAGGAGCGGGGTCTCAACCATAAGCAATGATCCGCAGCCTACAACACCAGAGCCCAAAAAGTACACAGATAACAGCTAGCTGTGAAGAGTGCAGCCCTGCCAGGGATGGGTGGTTAGAGACTGAAAGAGCCATTTAAAGGGCCAATGCATAAATTTTCATCTGCAGCCACTTACTCTGGGCTCCGGCAAAGGTCGGGGCAGAGTGGGCTAGAGACACCTGAGGACAGGCTGGGGACAGAGGCTTTGAGGAGAGAACTGAGAAAGTAGCAGCCAGGATCCTGGTGCTGAGTCATCCCCCATAAGGCAATAGCCATCTTGCTCAGGCAGACCACTCCTCTCTGAGCATCAGCATCCTGATAGAAAACATTAGCCCCAACCCCAGGAGGGATTTTGCCCCATCCAATGGTGCTTAAGCCTGACTGCTGAGCACAAAGTGACTAGATTAACAACTGAGGGAGACAGCCACAAACAGTAGATTCCTGGAAGTCTTGAATAGGCTGCCTAAGGAAATACCAGGTCAACATCTGACTTCACTAGAGGTGGATCCAGAAAGAAAAAAAAAACAGCAGTAAATACTGGAGGCTACTGAGACGAAATCCACTGTGGTCCTCTCCATAATTTGCGATATTTTCTTTACTACATAGTTTTTTAACATTCGTTTCTTGCCCATTAAGTTGGTGCATATTATGTCACTAGATTTTCTACTATAGTTTATTTCCCTCCTTTCTTAAAATAGTCTTAATCTCTTTACAGCCTTATTAACGCTGGTTTATTTGCTTTTGATAGTGGGATTGCAGGGGGCAGTTATTTTTGCAGTCGTGGGTTTGTTTCCTGGGCTTTGTGGTTTTGCTCTGGCAGCCAAATAATAGGAAGAAAAACAAACAACCCCAAATCAAAACGAAAAGAGGAATCCTCAGAAAGACTACGAATGAAATAGAGGCAAGTAAACAATCAGATATTGAGTTAAAAACAATGGTAATAAGGAAGCTCACTGAACTCAGTGAGCTCAGTGATAATTACAAAAAACTACAGGGGAACTATGAGGAATGTACTGCAAACTACATGACCATGAAGAAAGACGTAAAAATTACCAACAAGAACCAAGAGGAAATGAAGAATACAATTTCTGAATTGAAGAACACAGTAGAAGGAATCAAAAGTGGGATAGATGAAGCAGAGGATTGAATCCGTGAGCTGTGGGACATGGTAGATAAAACTTCCCAGAAAGAGCAAGAAAATGAAAAAAGACCCAAAAAGAATGAAGAGGGGTTAGGGGCAATGCAGGAAAACAGGAAACATAACAATATCCATATAATAGGCATACCAGAAGGAGAAGAAGAGGAGCAAGGTATGGAAACCTTTTCTGAAAAAGTAATGATGGAAAACTTCCCTAACTTGATGAGACAAAAAGTCACACAGGTCCAGGAAGCACAGAGGGTCCCAATCAAGAGAAAACCAGAGACTCACTCTAAGATCCATCATAATTAAAATGGCAGATATCAAAGACAAAGAAAGAATCTTAAAGGCAGCAAGGGAGAAACAGGAAATAGTATGCAAGGGAGCCCCTGAAAAGGCTAGCAGCTGACTTCTCCACAGAAACACTCCCAGCCAGAAGGGAATGGCAGAAATATTCTGAGTAATGAAAAACAAAGGCCTGCAACCAAGACTACTCTACCCAGCAAGGCTCTCAATTAAAATGGAAGGTGAAATAAGGAGTTTTTCAGGCAAAAGAAGGCTAAAAGAGTACACTTCTACCAAACAGCTTTGCAAGATATACTAAAAGGACTGTTTTCATAAGATGAAGAAAAAGAGTGAGAGAGAGAGGAACACAAGTACAACGGGGAAAAATGAATAAGTACCTAGCAATAATAACTTTAAATGTAAATGGATGAAATGCTCCAATTAAAAGAGATAGAGTAGCTGAATGGATAAGAAAACAGGACCCACACATATGAGACCTACACATACAGAAAGTAAAGGGTTGGAAAAAATATTCCAAGAAAATGGACAGGAAAAAAATCTGGGGCAGCAATACTCATATCAGACAAGATACACTTTAAAAGAAAGGTCATAAAAAGAGACACAGAAGGACATTTCATAATACACAAAGGGAGAATCCATCAAGAAGATATCAACATTGTAAACCTGTATGCACACAACATATATAAGAGCACTAAATATATAAGGAAAATCCTGTAGGACTTCGAGAAAGATATAGACAATGACACACTTATAGTAGGGGATTTAAATACCCCACTGTCAGCAATGGATAGATCAATCAAACAAAATATCAGCAAGGATATTGTGGAACTGAACAACACATTAGATCAAATGGACCTAACTTATATATGTAGATTGTTTCATCCCAAAGCACAAACTACACATTCTTTTCAAATGCACATGGAACATTTTCCAAGATAGACCACATGATAGGATGCAAAAAAAGCCTCAACGAATTTAAGAAAATTGAAATCATATCAACCATTTTCTCGGACCACACCAGATTAAAACTAGAAACCAACCTCAAGGAAAAAACTCAGAAACATTGAAACTCATGGAGACTGAATAACATGCTATTAAATAATGAATGGGTCCATAATGACATCAAAGAAGAAATCAAAAAGTTTCTGGAAACAAATGAAAATGAACATATAACACTCCAAAACCTTTGGGACAGAGTGAAGGCAGTCCTGAGAGGAAAGTTCATAGCAATACAGGCCTTCCTAAAAAAGATAGAAACATTTCAAATAAGCAACCTAACCATACGTCTACAAAAACTGAAGAAACAACAAACAAAGCCCAGATGAGCTGAAGGAAGGAAATAATCAAGATCAGAACAGAATTGAATGACATAGAGACTAAAAGAACAATTCAAAGGATCAATAAATCCAGGAGCTGGTTCTTTGAAAAGATAAACAAAATTGACAAGCCTTTAAGCAAACTCATCAAGAAAAAAAGGCAGAGGACACAAATAAATAAAATCAGAAATGAAAGAGGAGAAATTACAACTGATACAACAGAAATAAAATGGATTGTAAGAAATTACTATGAACAACTATATGCCAAGAAATTTCAAAACCTCAGTGAAATGGACAAATTTCTAGAAACATACAATCTTCCAAAACTGAATGAAGAAGCAGAAAGCCTGAACAGATAGATAACAACTGCTGAAATTGAAGCAGTAATAAAAAAACACCAGGCACACAAAAGCCCTGGACCAGATGTTTTCACAGGACAATTTTACAAAATATTTAAGGAAGAGGTAACCCCAGTCCTTCTCAGACTATTTCAAAAAATCCAAGAGGAAAGACTCCCAAACTCTTGTTATAAGGCCAGCATCATCCTAATCCCAAAACCAGATAAAGACACAACAAAGAAAAAAAAAAACTATAGGCCAATATCACTGATAAACATGGACGCTAAAATCCTCAACAAAATATTGGCAAACTGCATCCAGCAACACATTAAAACATCATCCACCATGATCAGGTGGAATTCATCCCAGGTATGCAAGGATGGTACACTATTCACAAATCCATAAACGTAATACATCACATAAACAAAAGGAAAGATAAAAATCACATGATCATATCAATAGATGTGGAAAAAGCATTTGATAAGGTACAGCACCCATTTATGATAAAAACACTCAGCAAAGTGGGATTAGAGGGAGCATACCTCAACATAATAAAGGCTACATACAAGAAACCTACAGCCTACATTATACTGAATGGGCAAAAACTAAAAGCTTTCTCACTAAGATTGGGAACAAGACAAGGTTGTCTGCTTTCACCACTCCTATTTAACATAGTATTAATAGTCCTAGCTGCAGCCATCAGACAAAAAACAAAAGAAATAAAAGGTATCAAAACTGGGATGGAGGAAGTAAAACTGTCCTTGTTTGCAGATGACATGATAGTATACATGGAAACCCCGATAGACTCCACCAAAAAATTACTTGACCTAATAAGTGAATTTGGCAAAACAGCAGGATACAAAGTCAATATTCAGAAATCAAAGGCATTTGTGTACACCAACAATGAAATATCACAATCAGTATCAGGGGAAAACGTCCCATTTACTGTACCAACAAGAAAAATAAAGTACCTATAAACTTAACCAAGGAGGTTAAAGACCTGTACTCAGAAAACTACACAACACTGAAGAAAGAAATAAGGGAGATGCAAATAAATGGAAGAATATAACATGTTCATAGACTGGAATAATTAACATCATCAAAATGTCCATACTACCCAAAGCAATTTACAGATTCAACACAAACCCTATTAAAATGCAAATGACATATTTCACAGATAAGGAATAAACATTTCAAAAATTTATATGGAACCATAAATGATGCCGAATAGCTGCAGCAATTTTGAGAAGGAAGAACAAAGCAGGAGGGATCACAATGTCTGACATCAAACTATATTATAAGTTCACTGTAATCAAAACAGTCTGGTACTGGTGTAAGAACAGACACACGTATCAATGGACAGAATAGAGAGCTCAGAAATAAACTCATGTCTCTATGATCAATTAATATTTGACAAAGGGGGTGGAAGCATAAAATGGAATAAAAATGGCATCTTCAACAAATGGTGTTGGGAGATCTAGAGAGTGACATGCAAAAAAATGAAATTTGACCACCAACTTACACCACACACCAAACTAAACTCAAGGCAGATAAAAGACTTAAATACAAGTCATGACACCATAAAAGTCCTAGAGGAGAATATAGGAAGGAAAATCTCAGATATTCCACACAGCAATATTTTCACTGATATGTCCCCTAGATCAAAGGCCATAAAGGAAAGAATAAACAAATGGGACTTCATCAAAATAAGAATCTTCTGCATGGCCAAAGAAGGCATCAGCAAAAGGAAAGGGAACCAACAGTATGGGAAAATATATTTGCCAATGACACCTTGGACAAGGGTTTGATCTCCAAAATATATAAAGAATGCCCATGACTCCACTCCAGGAAGACAACCCAATAAAAAATGGGCAGAGGACCTGAACAGACCTTTCTCCTAGGAGGACAAACACAGGGCCCAGAGACACATGAAAGGATGCTCAGCATCACTAGCCATTAGAGAGATGCAAATTAAAACCACAATGAGATACCTCTTCACACCAGCCAGAATGGTCATCATAATCAAATCAACAAACAAGTGCTGGTAAGGATGTGCAGAGAAGGGAACCCTAGGGCACTGTGGGTCGGAATGCAGACTGGTGCAGCCGCTGTGGAAAACAGTTTGGAATTTCCTCAAAAATCTAAAAATGGAACTGTCTTTTGACCCAGCAATTTCACTGTTGGGATTATACTCTAAGAGTCCTGAAACACCAATACGAAAGAACTTATGCACCCCAATGTTCATACTAGCACAATTTACAATAACCAAGAATTGGAAGCAACCTAAGTGCCCAACAGTAAATGAGTGGATCAAAAAACTGTGGTACATTTTCTCAATGGAATACTATGCAGCAGAAAGAAAGAAAAATCTACTACCCTTCATAATAGCATGGATGGAATTGGGGAGCATAATGCTAAGTGAAATAAGCCAGGTGGTGAAAGACAGATACCATATGATCTCGCCTATAAGTGGAAGGAACCTAATCAACAAAACAAACAAGCAAGCAAAATAGAACCAGCAACATTGAAATAAAAAACAAACTGACAGTAACCAGAGGGGAGGAAGGAAGAGGATAACAGGGGAAAAGGAGGGGAAGAGTCATGAAGGAACATGCATAAAGGACCCATTGACAAAGCCATATAGGGGAAGGATTGAGGGTAGGAGGTAGGGAGGGCTGGAGAACGTGGTGGCAGGAAACTGTTGATGTGGGGATGGTGGGATTGGCTGCAGGGTGGAGGAGATAAAGGGGAGAAAAAATCAGACAACTGTAATAGCATAATCAATATACAAAAAAGAAAATGGGCAAAAGGTTTGAATAAACACATGAAAACAAGACATACAAATAGCCAATGTATGCATGAAAAGATGTTCAACATCATTAGTTATCATGAAAATGCAAAGCAAAATACGATTAGATACCACTTCACACCCTCTGGGATAGCCGAAATCAAACCAGCAGAATAACAAGTGTTCACAAGTATATGACGAAACTGAAAGTCTCATATTCTGCTGGCAGAATTGTAAAATGGTGCAGCCAGTTTGGAAAACAGTTTGAAAGTGCTTCAAAATGTTAAACATGAAGTTACAACATGAGTTGGCAATTCCATACCAAAATATATATCTAAAAGAATTGAAAACATAATCACAGAAAAACCTGTAGACAAATATTTTAACAACATTATTTGGAATAGCCAAAAGTAAGAAACAACCCAAATGTCTACCATCCTGATGATTAGATAAATAGAATGTTGTCTAGCCATACACTGAAATGTTACTCAGCCATGAAAAGAAATAAAGTACTGATTCATGCTATAACATGGATGAACTTTGAAAACATCACAATAAGTGAAAGAAGCCAGACACAAAAGGCTACATATTGTATAATTCCATTTATATGAAATGTCCAGAATTGGAAAATCCATAAAGACAGGAAGTAGATTAGTGAATTCAGGGCCTGGGGAGAACATTGGGAGTGACTGCTAATGAGTATGTGGTTTCTTTTTGGGTTGATGAAAATGTTCTGGTATTAGATAGTTGTGATAGTTGCACAACTCCATGAACAGATGAAAAGCTACTGAATTGTTCACTTTAAACAGGTGAATCTTCTTATATGTAAAGTATATATTAATAAAGCTACTTTTTGAAAGAATACATTTGGGAGTCTCTTTAGTCCTCATAAAAATAGACTCCTAACCTCCCAAGATGGCGGTTGAGTGGACAGAAGTTACACTAACTTCCTCTCAGGCCCAATCTGGAATTACAACTAAACTGTGGAAAAATCACCAGGAATAAACAACTGAACAATAGAGAAAGAGAAGCCTTATAACCTCAGAAAGGCAGAAAAATCAGTGTCAGCACAACCTGACTGGTAGGGAGTATGGTGGAGTCTCAAGGGGGCTGGCAGGGTGCTCACAGGTGGCAGTGCCAGAGGGATACTTAAGCAGCTGGTTGGAGCTGCTCCCTGAGAAGTGTGGGGTCTAAACCCTAAGCTGGGATCCCCAGACTAGAGCACCAGAGCCCGAAAAGTACACAGAAACAACCAGCAAAAAGCGGCAGGGTTGCTCTCTGCCAGAAACAGAGGACTAGAGATGCGTAGAGCTGTTTAAAGGGTCAATGTGCAAATTTTAATTTGCAGCCACTTACCCTGGGCTCCGGCAAAGTCTGGGGCAGAGTGGCCTAGAGACACTTGAGGAGAGACTGGGGACGGAGGCTTTGGGGAGAGAACTGAGACAGTAGCAGCCAGGATCTGGGTGCTGAGACATCTCCCATACTGCAGCAACCTTTGTGTTCAGGCAGACCACTGACCTCCGAGAGGCAGCAGCCTGAGGGGACACAGCAGCCAGGAGGGATACTTCCCCGCCCTGTGGTGCTTATGTCTGGGTGCTTATGTCTGGCTGCTTAAGCCTGACTGTTGAGCGCAGAGTAACTAGATAAACAACTGAAGGAGACAGCCAGAGAGAGTAGATCTCTGGAAGTTTCGAACAGGCGGCCTAAGGTCAGAAGCGGTGACTATCTGACATCACCAGAGGCAAATCCAGAAAAGAAAAAGCAGTAGTAAATACCACATGCTACGAGACAAAATCCACTGTGGTCTTCTCCATGATTTGCGATATTTTCTTTACTACATAGCTTTATAACATTCATTTCTTGTCCATCAAGCTTTTGCATGTTAAGTCACTAGATTTTATACTAGAGTTTATTTCAGTTCACATATTTTGCCCCTCCCTTCTCTTACCCCATTTTACCTTCTTCTTTCCTCTTACTTTCATTTTAAATTTTGTTTTCTGTCTTGCTACAATGTTCCATTCCACACTCTTACTATTTCTCCCCTGTCCAGCCTCTCAAAACCAATTTTCTTATCAATGGTGATCTCGCATTCTTCACCTGCCCAACCCCCACCCCACTCTTAAAATACCTGCATTCTCTCTCCACTTTTAACAATCTTTCCTTGTTGGTTGTGGATAGGGTAGTTGTTGTGGCTTTTTTCAACTTTATCTCTAGATCTTCACTAATTTTGTATTTCAAATCTCAAATTTTACCGTTCCCCTCTCCTACTCTTTTTTTTGTCTCAAATTTTAATTTTGCCCTGTCTTAGCTTGTTTTTTCCTTTTTGTCTTTCTTCTTTCTCTTTCATCCTGCTTTTTTCCTTTCTTCCCTTTTTTTTCTCTTTTCTTTTTCTTTTTGCCTCAAATTTTTAATTTTCCCTCTCTTAACCTGGTTTTCATTCCTCATTCTTAGTATTCCTTCTGCCCCTATCATCTCAAAATTGCTTCCTGTTCCTCTAGACATATCTTACATTTTTCTTTCTTTCTTTTCCCCTCTTACTCCCATCCCACCTATATTAATTTTATCTCACTTGTTGTTGATGGTGCTGTGGTGGATCTTTCTCTCCAATTTGGCTCCTTTTTTTATTATTTATTTACATTCCCCCCTTCCTTTTTTCTTTCTCTCTCTCACTTTATTTTATTCTGTTTTATGTTTAAACCTAATACTATATGCTTCCCTTCTCTTACTGCATTCTGCCTTTTTCATTCCCTTTTTTATTTATGATGTAAATTTTACTTTCTCTCTTTGCATTGCTCTGATTATTTCTCTCTTTGCATTACTCTTATTAGTGCTCCTCCCTCTACTTTCTCAAAATCATTTTTCTTTCAGTAGGTCATCTGATATTCACTCTCCTTTCTTATAATAGTCTTCATCTCTTTACACCTTTATTAATACTGATTCATTTGCTGCTGATAGTGGGAATGCAGGTGGGAGATATTTTTTCTGGGGTGGGTTTGTTTCCTGGGTTTTGTGGTTTTGTTCTGGCAGCACCTGCACAACAGCATACCAGACATGGTGGGTGGAGTGACCCTCAGTCAACCAGCTGGAGGGAAGGACCCACCAAAGAACGACCCCAAAACATTCAAAACCCGATTACATCCAGAGAGCCAACATAAATGGCACAAAGGACATCCTAAGAGCACAAAGTTCAGGAGATCAAGGAGACTACACCAGTAAATGTCACAGGTCTCCTGCCACAGAAGTTCACACTACAAAGATAGGGAGTCAAAACAGGTCAATTTAGGAAGCAGAGGCAAACAAGAAGAGTGTCCCTAGAAAATAGGAAGACAAAAAAACAACCACCAATCAAAAGGAAAGGAGGAATGCTCAAAAAGAGCACTAAACAAAAGTATCAGTTATTGAGTTCAAATCAATGGTTATATGGGAGTTCAATGAGCTCAGTTAGAATTACCAAAAACTGCAGGGAAGCTACAAGGAACTTACTGTGAACTACATCAGCATGAAAAAAGACATAAAAACTATCAACAAGAGCCAAGAGGAAATGAAGAATACAATTTCTGAATTGAAGAACATAGTATGTTCTTCAATAAAAAGTATGCTAGATGAAGCAGAGGACTGAATCAGTGAGCAGGAGGACAAAGTAGAAAAAGTTCCCAAGAAGAGGCAGAAAGGAAAATAGACTCAAAAAGAATGAAGAAGCGTTAAGGGAACTGCAGGACAACAAGAAATGTAATAATATCCATATAATAAGGATATCAGAAGGAGAAGAGGAGAAAGGTATAGAAAACCTGTTTGAAAAAGTAATGATGGAAAACTTCCCTAATTTGAGAAGAGAAAATGTCAAGCAAGTCCAGGAAGCACAGAGGGTCCCAATCAAGAGAAACCAAAGAGACTCACTCTAAGATCCATCATAATTAAAATGGCAGATATCAAAGACAAAGAAAGAATCTTAAAGGCAGCAAGGGAGAAACAGGAAATAATATGCAAGGGAGCCCCTGAAAAGGCTAGCAGCTGACTTCTCCACAGAAACACTACAAGCCAGAAGGAAATGGCAGAAATATTCCAAGTAACGAAAAGCGAAGACCTGCAACCAAGAACACTCAAGACAGCAGACTCTCAATTAAAATGGAAGGTGAAATAAGGTGTTTCCCAGACAAAATAATGCTAAAAGAATATACCTCTACCAAACCAGTACTGCAAGACATGCTAAGGGGACTGTGGTAAGTAGATGAAGAAAAATAGTGAGAAGGAGAGGAACACACGTACAAAGGGGAAAAATGAGTAAGTACCTATCAATAATAACTTTAAATGTAAATGGATTAAAAGCTCCAATGAAAAGATATAGGGTAGCTGAATGGATAAGAAAATATGACCTGTACATACACTGCCTGCAAGAGACCATCTCAGAACAATACACCTATACAGACTGAAAGTAAAGGGTTAGAAAAAAATATTCCAAGCAAATGCACAGGAAAAAAAACCAGGGTAGCAATACTTCTATTAGACAGAATAGACTTCAAAACAAAGGCCATAAAAAGAGACATAGCAGGACACTTCATAATACTCAATGGAAGAACGCATCAAGAAAACATAAATGTTGTAAACATGTATGCACCTACCCTAGGAGCATCCACATATATAAGGAAAATCTTGGAGGACTCCACGAAATACACTGACAGCAACAAACTCATGGTAGGGGATTTTAACACCCCGCTATGAACAATGTATAGGTCTTCCAAACAAAATATTGACAAGGATATTGTGGAACTGAACAACACATTAGATCAAATGGACTTAACTAATATATTTAGAACCTTTCATCCCAAAGAAGCAAACAGCACATTCTTTTTAAATGCACATGGAATATTTTAAAAGATAGACCACATGACATGACACAAAACAAGCCTCAACAAATTCAAGAAAATTGAAATCATATCAAGCGCTTTCTCAGACCACAAGGGTTTGAAACTAGAAACCAACATAAAGGAAAAAACTGAAAAAAATACAAACTCATGGTGTCTGAATAGCATGCTATTAAACAATGAATGGGTAAATAATGAGTTCAAGGAAGAAGTCAAAATGTTTCTGGAAACAAAAATTAATACACAGCAGTCCAAATCCTATGGGACACAGCAAAGGTAGTCCTGAGAGGGAAGTTCATAGTAATACAGGCCTACCTAAAAAAGAGAAACAGTGTCCGTCAATAAATGAGTAGATCAAATAACTATGGTACATTTACACAATGGAATAATATGCAGAAGAAATAAGGAGCCCCTTCCCTTCACAACAGCATGGATGGAACTGGAGAGCATTATGCTAAGTGAAGTAAGCCAGGTAGTGAAAGACAGATACCATATGATCTCACCTGTAAGTGGAACCTAATCAACAAAATAAAGAAGAAATCAAAATAGAACCAGAGGCATTGAAATAAAAAATAATTTGACAGTAACCAGAAGGGAGAGCGGAGGGGGAATAAAGGGTGAAAGAAGGGGAAGGGTCGTCAAGGAACATTTGTGTATAAAGGACCCATGGACAAAGCCAAAGGTGGGTGGGATTGGGGGTGAGAAGTCGGGGTGGGTGGCAAAAGGGAAAATGGTGGTGCGAAAATGGAGACAACTGTACTTGAACAACAATAAAAAAAGATAGAAACATTTCAGATAAACAACCTAACCCCACATCTACAAGAACTGGATGAACAACAATAAACAAAGCCCAAAATGAGTAGAAGGAAAGGAATAATTAAGATCAGAGCAGTATTAAATGGCACAAAAGACTAAAAGGGCAACAAAGGATTGATAACTCCAGGAGCTGGTTCTTTGAAAAGATAAACAAAATTGACAAGCCTTTAAGTAGACTCATCAAGAAAAAAGAGAGAGGACCAAAATAAATAAAATCAGAGATGAAAGAGTAGAAATTACAATTGATACCACAGAAATACAAAGAATTGTATGAAATTACTACAAACAACTATATGCAAAGAAATTGGACAAACTGGGTGAAACAGACAAATTCCTAGAAACATATAATCTTCCAAAATTGAATCAACAAGAAGCAGAAAGCCTGAATAGACTGATAACAGCTATTGAAATTGAAGCAGTAATCAAATAATTCCAGGTACACAAAATCCTTGGACCAGATGGTTTCACAGGAGAATTTTACAAATCATTTAAGGAAAGCTAACCCCTATGCTTCTCAAACTATTCCAAATACCCAAGAAGAGGGAAGACTTCCAAACTCTTTTTATGAGGCCAGCATCATCCTAATCCCAAAACCAGATAAAGACACAACAAAGAAAGAAAACTATAGGCCAATATCGTAGATTAACATAGACGCTAAAATCTTCAGCAAAATATTGGCAAACTGCATCCAGCAATACATTCAAAAGATCATATAGTATGATATCGTGGGATACATCCCAAATTTTGCAAGGACAGTACAATATTAGCAAATCAATAAACATAATATACCACATAAACATAAAGAAAGACAAAAATCACATGATCATATCAATAGATGTAGAAAAAACATTAGATAACATACAACACCCATTCATGGTGTTATTTTGCTAAAAACACTCAGCAAAGTAGGAATACAGGGGGCATATCTCATCATAATAAAGGCCATATATGAGAAACCTAGTGCCAACATCATACTCAGTGGGCAAAAACTAAAAGCTTTCCCACTGAGATCAGGAACAAAACAAGGTGTCCACTTTCACCAGTTCTATTCAACATAGTATTTGGAAGTTCTAGCCACAGTGATCAGACAAGAGAAAGAAATAAAAGTCATCCAAATTGGAAAGGAGGAAGTAAAATTGTCATTGTTTCAGATGACATGATAGTGTACATAGAAAACCCTATAGGCTACACCAAAAATCTACTTGACCTAGTAAGTGAATTTGGCAAAGTAGCAGGATACAAGGTCAATATTCATAAATCAGCATCATTCTTATACACCAATAATGAGCTATCGGAAACAGAAATTAACAAAACAATCTCATTTACTATTGCAACAAAATAAGTAAGATACTTGAGAATAAATTTAACCAAGATGGTAAATGACCTGCACTCAGAAAATTATAGGATACTGAAGAAAGAAATGGAGGAAGATACAAAAAAGTGGAAACGTATACTGTTTTCATGGATTGAAAGAATTAACATCATTAAAATATCCATAATACCCAAAGCAATCTATATATTCAAGTCCATTCCTATTAAATTGACAGTCATATTTTCACAGCTCTAGAACAAATAATCCAAAAATTTATATGGAACAAAAAAGGACCCCAAATAGCCTCAGCAGCCATAAGAAAAAAGAACAAAGTTGCAAGCGTCACACTACCTGACAGCAAACTATAGAAGTCCATCGTGATCGAAACATCCTAGCACTGGCATAAGAACATGCATATAGATCAATGGAACAGAACAGAAAGCCAAGAAATAAAGCCACAATATTATGGTCAATTAATTGACAAAGAAGACAATAGCATACAATGGAGTAAAGACAGTTTCTTTAAAAATTGATGTTGGGAAAATCGCACAGGTACATACAAAAAATGGAACTAGACCACCAAATTATACCATACACAAGGATAAACTCAAAATGGATTAAAGAATTAAACATAAGTCCTAACACCATAAAAATCCTACAAAAAAACATATGCAGTAATATCTCAGACATACCTTGTAGCAATATTTTTGCTAATATATCTCCCTGGGCAAGGAAAACAAAGGAAAAAAATGAACAAATGGCACTACATCAAACTAAAAAGTTTTTTCACAGCAAAAGAAACCATCAACAAAGTTAAGAGGGAACCCACTCAATGGAAGAACATATTTTCTAATGATACATCTGATAAGATTTAATTTCTAAAACATATAAAGAACTTATACAACTCAACACCAGGAAGACAAACAATGTAATTTTTAAAAGTTGGCAAAGGACTTGAATAGCCACTTTTCCGAAGAGGACATACAGATGGTTGATAGAAAAAAAAATGCTCAACATCACTAATTACAAGAGAAATGTAAATTAAAACTACAATGAGATATCACCTCACACCTGTCAGAGTGACTATCATTAATAAATCAACCGACAAGTGCTGGTGAGGTTGCGGAGAAAAGGGAACTCTAGTGCACTGTTGGTGGGAATGCAGACTGGTACAGCCACTGTGGGAAACAGTATGGAATTTCCTCAAAAGACTAAAAATGGAACTGCCTTTTGATTTAGTGATCCCACTTCTGGATATATAGTATAAGAATCCTATAACACCAGTCAAAAATAATATATGCACCCCTGTATTCATAGCAGTGTTATTCACAATACCCAAGATCTGGAAACAGTCCAAGTGCCCATCAGTAGATGAGTGGATAAAAAAGCTGTGGTACATTTACACAATGGAATACTACTCAGTCATAAAGAAAGAAGCCTTACCTTTTGCAGCAGGATGGATGGACCTGGAGAACATTATGCTAAGTGAAGTAAGCCATTCAGAGAAAAACAAATACTGTGTAATTTCACTTATATGTGGAATCTAATGAACAAAATAAATTGATGAACAAAATAGAAACAGAGGCATGGACAGATGGAACAGACTGACAGCTGTCAGTGGGGGGATGGGGGGAAGTGGATGAATGAAAGTGAAGTGATTAAGAAAAAATAATATGTATATGACACATAGGCACAGCCTAGTGTGGTGACAGTGAGAGGAAAGGGGGGTGGGGGATGGAGGGAAATGAAGACTGAAAGAGACTTGACTTTGGGTGAAGGGTGCACAATGCAGTGTGCAGATGATGCATTGTTGAGTTGTGCACTTGAAACCTACATGGTTTTGTGAACCAATGTCATCTCAATAAGTTCAGTAAAAATTAAATCAAAAATGAAAAAAGGAATACATGGATTTTAATTTTGCTTGATATTATCAAATGGTTCTCAAAAACGTACCAATTTACACTGCCACCACGACTTTTGGAGAATATTTATTTTCTCACATTCTTACTAAGCATATTATCAAATTTCTTGACCTTTTTTCCATCTGAAAAGTAGAAAATTACACCTTGGATTTTTTAAAATATAAATGAGATTTAATGTTTTTATATAAATATTGGCTATTTATATCTCATTTTGAGAATTGTACTTTCAGGTTCTTTGTTTACTTTTCTATTGAATTATGTTTCATTATGGATTCGTAAGATATACATTTCAATACCAGTATTAATATATAAACATGTGGTACATTTACACAATGGAATATTACTCAGCCATGAAAAGGAAATCTTACCTTTTGTGGCAACATGAATGTACCTAAAGAGTATCATGCTAAATGAAATAAGCCAGTCAGAGACAAGCAAGTACCATATGATTTAACTTATATGTGGAATCTAATGAACAAAATAAACTAACAAAATAGAAATAGGCTCATGGATATGTAGAATGCACAGCCATCAGAAGGGTAGGTTGTTGGGGGACTGGGTGAAGAAGTGAAGGGATTAGCAAAGAAAAAAACTCATAGACATGGAAAACAGCACGTTGATTACCAGAGTGAAAAGGAGGCTGAGGGAGGTAGAAGAAGGTAAAGGGGGTAAATGGTGAAGGAAAGAGACTTGACTCGGGGTGATGAAAACACAATACAGTATATAGATGATGTATTATAGAATTGTACACCTGAAACCTATATAATTTTATTAGGCCCTCCAATAAATTCAATAAAATTTTTTTAAAGCATGAAGGCACCTAGACCTGTGGCATAAACATTAATATTTTTATCACTTTGCCATTGGCCTTTTAACTTTATTTGTTATGCTCTGCAAATGTTTTTCATTGTTATGTAGCTAAACTAATTAATCTTTTCCATTACAGGATTGACATTTAGGTTTTGTGCCATATCTCCTCATGTTTTCTTCTAGTACTTCTTATATTTTGATAATTTCATTTTTTCCCAATAAATCTTTGATCCATTTGAGTTTATTTTGATGGAGGGATGTTAGTAATCCGGGAGAGCTGCCTCATAGGGATGTGTAGCTTATGCATTGTATAAAGGTGCCTTGAAAAGGATATTTCCTTTGACTTTAAAGCTTAAATTTTTTACTAAGATCTGTCTAGGCATGTGTCATTCTTCCCACTATTCCTGCTTGAGACTTAATGGGCTTTTCAAATCTGAACACTTAAGTAATTCTTCAATTTAAGGAAATTTTATTTCAGTATTTCTTTGATTCCTTCCTC
>PVJD01010658.1:24402-52012 GCA_004026545.1 Mormoops blainvillei
TGTGTGTGTGTGTGTGTGTGTGTGTGTGTGTGTGTGTGTGTGTGTTTTGGATCCTAGGAGAATCTCTGTATTCAATCTTCAACTAAGTTAACAGTGGGGATAAGGATATTCTAGTTTTAGCATATTGCTAGTCACAATTGGTAATGGGTAAATGCTTGGTGATTATGTTTTTACTTTCTAAAACCTCTATAGTAGACATTTGCCATATTTGTGTCTGATTAACATATAATCAATAGCCTTTCTATAGTTGGGAAAGTCTTACATTATAATATTTACCTCTCAAATGTTGAAGTCAAAATTCAAACTTCTAGTCTATGCTGAAACTAAGATGTAGGAATATCACTTAGGTCTACCGATCAGATGCCCTAACATGACACTTTGATTTTGAATTGAAGACATGCATAAAGAAATGCTGTGTGTTTTTCATTTTGCTGGAATAGGTGGTAGTGAAGGAACTTGGCTTTGAAGGATGGCAGAGATTGCAAGGTCAAGTTCTTAATTAAAGTAGTGGCATAAGTGCTGGCAGCAGTGGCTGTTGCAGTAAAGTCAATTTCTTGGCACCTAATGCAGGAGCAACAGTTTTTCTTATCAGGCAAGTTCTGTGGCATTAGTCCTAGGCAATTGTTTCTGGAAACTGAGACTCAAGATTGGTTTTTCAGCCTTTCCTTAATAAATAACTACACTATATACATAATCCCAATTTCATCATCCCCTTTTAAAGCCATTTCTTTCTATATTTTCTGCTCACTGCTTCTAATGCCAGAATCACAACATTTTCATGACCCTACTGGGACCTCCAATCCATTAACCCTGCTACTTTTTACTGCTACTTTCCTTCTTACCTGACTTTATATTTCATGGTCCATCATTATAATCACTCCCAGGAATATACCATTAATTCCTTTGCTTCACTTTCCATTCATCATAGCCATCTAGGAAAAAGCGCAAACCTGATTAAATTCAATTCTGCACTTATTCTGTTTCCATGTTAACTGGTTTGATCCATTTAATTTTAGTCTTCATATTCATGACCATTAATCCTAGAGGGTCTTTAGTGCTGCCTGGCAATGCTATAACATTTTTATACCCACTCTCTAGATGACTATTTTATACTATCTACTCTCTCCTTAATTCTTCAATATCTAGTAATACTCCATTCTCACTCTGAACTGATGACCCTGTTTAATAAGCTACCCTTGTTAAGGTTACCAGTGGCTTCCATACTGCTAATTTCAAATGTTACTTATCAGTATTCATCTTACATGACCTGTCGGTATTATATACATGGACAGTTCTCTCTTTCTTCAAACACTTCTTTTACTTGGCTTCCAGGACACCTCTTCATACTTCTATTATCTAACTGGTTATTTCTTCATAGTATTACCTGGTGATATTTTAGTATCCAGTTGCAAAATATTGAAGTAATGCAAGAATCAAATGTTAGTCCTCTTCTCTACACTCATTCTTTAGCTGATCTCATCCAGTCTCATGACTTTAAATGTACCTTCTATATATAGAGGACTCTCAAATTAATATCTATAGCCTAAGATCCTTCCCTTGAACTCCAGAATAATATATTCTACTCCTTACTCAACATTTCCACTTGGATGTTTAATAGACATCTACTTAACATGTCAAAAACCTCAGCTCTTCAATCTCTAACAAAAATAAATTAATTCTGCAGTTTTCTTCATTAGAATAAATAGCTCCTTAGTTATTCTAGTCCCTCAGGCAAAAATCTTGGAGTTACCTTGCCTTCATTCTCTCATACCTAAAATGCAATCCACTGGCAAATCCTGCCCATATTTCCTTTTAAATGTATCTAGAGTCTGACCACATATCCTTATCCCCACTGTTAACACCCTGCTCCGAGCCACAGTCATCTCATTCTTGTTCCACTGTAATAGCCTACTAACTGATATCCCTACTTTTACCTTTGCCCTCTCTAGTCTATTGTCTACACAACCGCCAGAGAGAAACTGTTAAAATGTAAACTAGATTACATCAGTCTTCTGCCTGTAACCCTACAATGGTTTTTCACATATCTTACTGAAAGCCAAAATACAGCAGTCTACAAGATCCCACATAATTTGGTCTATTCTCATCGCTTTTATTTCTTATAGAAGTATGTAACTTCTACCACTCTTCCTCACTCACTCCACTGAGGCAACGCTGGTCTCCTTACAATTAACAAAGTAAACAAATTCATAAACACAGGCAACAGAATGGTGGTTACCAGAGAGAAGCGGGATGGGGGGAGGACAAAGAGGCTAAGGGAGTCAAATACATGGTGATAGAAGGAGACTAGGCTTTGGGTGGTGAGCACACAACAGAGTATACAGATGCCATAAAGTTGTACACCTGAGATTTATATAATATTATTAACCAAGGTTAATGCAATAAATTTAATAAAGTTTCTACAGATATTAGAATATATATATATAAATATATTATACACACACACACAGACACTCCTTTTGCTTGCAACATTCTTCCTTTATCTTCTTGGCTTACCTCATCACTTCCTCTAATTCCTAGTTCAAATATTACTTTATCAGAGAGGCCTTTTCTGACTATAGCATCTATAATAGCACACACACAGGTACACATACACATACCCCATCATTTGCTGTCTCCTTTACTCAGCTTGATATCATTTCTTGAATCATATATTTCTTCATTTTCTCTAGTATCCCACTGAAACATAGGTTCCTTAAGGACAGGGACTTTGTCTGCTTTACTTTTTGTTGTATCCCCAGTGTCTAAAACAACAGCTGGCACATAGTAGCAACTCAGTAAGTATTTGCTTATGCTTAAAGCTTATGCTTTATTTATAATCCATCTGTATGGATTATATTGCTTACAAATAAGAATACTGGTATCCTTTGTTTTGAATAGAAGGTTACTTTTATTTTATGAATGTGATGTATTAATAATGTATTTATGAGTGTTATGTTTTTCTAAATACTATTTATCCATATTTATAGATTTTTGTCTTTCTTCATTTACTATTTTCTTAGTTATTGTATCGGTTGTGTGTGGTGACTCCCTTTAATATTTCTTTTACTTTTCACTAAATATTTATTGTTTCTTGATCACCTGTTTATATTTACACATGAAGACCTAGATTAAAGAGTGTTTGTGTCTGAAATTCATATCCTCTGTAGTTGTAAAAATCCTTGTTCTCTCGGCAAGTAATGCAGAATCTGATTGCTGTGTACCTACCTCATTGTACATGGGAGTGGGGTCAAACCAGAAAGTTCCCTCTTCATGGTGGATGGTGCTTTTTTTTTATTGTTGCTCTATTACAATTGTCCCAATTTTCCCCTGTTGCTCTCTGCTGCCCCACCGACTCCCCACTCCCACATTCAATCCCACCCTTTTGTCTACATCCATGGGTCTTTTATATATGTTCCTTGACTAGACCCCCTTCTTTCCTCCCTTATCCCCTCCCCCTTCCCTCTGGTCCCTGTCAGTCTGTTCCATGTTTCTATGCCTCTGGTTCTATTTTGCTTGTTTGTTTTGTTGATTAGGTTCCACTTACAGGTGAGATCATATGGTATTTCTCTTTTGCTGCCTGGCTTATTTCACTTAGCATAATGCTCTCCAGTTCCATCCATGCTGAACTCCTAGCCTTCACGACAGTATGGATGATGCTTTTCTAATTAATCTTGAGTCCATGTAGCAGCCATACATTCCCTAATGCCCAATCTAATAGCCTTCAACGTAAGACTTTTTCATTTAAAGTCTTCGTCCTAGGTCAAACACCAGTGATGGGGAGGATTCATATAACAGTTCCTCAGTCTTTTAATTAAGTCAACCATCTGTGATCCTATGATCTATATTCCTTTCTCTCCTTGCTACCTCTGACCTGGGTATTCCAGGGTTCTACTAGCAAAATTACATTTTTGGAGATCTCTTTTTTGTCTCTGTGGTCATGCCACTACCCAAACTCTATTTCTGGTAATTACTTAACTATGAAAAAATATTTGATACAACCTACAAATATGTGTCAAACATATTTTCTCCATACGTACATGATTAGTCAAGATTTCATCATTAAACTACTTTAAACATGATTTATAAATGGCAATTGGTTTCATCAATATGCTCTGCATAATCAAGTGTTTGATATCTCCTTAAGCATGGCCACCATTTGCATTTAACATATACATATCTGGTGTTTACCAGAAGCAGGGATACTTGAACTAGCATGTCACTTGAACTATACTCAAAGGATTAGGTTACCAGATGTAATTCTCATTCTTTCTTAATCAGTATGTGTTTCTCAGACCAATACCAGTCCTAAGATTGTCCGTTACCAATCCCTAATGAGATAAGTATGATAAATATACAAATCATACAAGTGTGATTAGTATACTAATGAAATATACAGATGATGTGTAAGTATTTAGACATCTTTAGAGCATTTTGACATTGCTGTTACTCCCAAATGCATGGTTTCCTTTTTACAAAAGTTTACGGCAGATTGGAATATTTTAAAAATGGTTCTTTACCACAGAGAGTTGAGAAACCCTGCTTTAGGGTGTCTCAATAACGCTTTTGGTCAGGTGGCATAGTTTCCCTTCTTGTATTACCTTTGTCTTCCTCATGGTTGGCCTTTAAGCCAAAGGACCTGGCTGCCTTCCAAGCAGTCGTTTCCGCATAGTATAATAGCTATAGCCAGTGAACTGAAAGTGCATTTCCTGCCACCATACTGTAAAATTATTATTAATGTAATAAGAGAATGCACTTCTGGTTTTGGCACTGATGTTTAGGATGCTGCATCAGGGCTGGTAGCTTGAAAGAGTGGACAATATTTTGGACTATGGATTAACAGAAATAAAACCACAAAGAATATTTCCTGTTAAAATATGCTACATTTGATCCATTTAGAGATAATTTGATAGGAAAACATTTTAAATGAAAATAGGTAAAGCTCTTCTTTTATGGAACCATGAATCTTTGCTCAAAGAAAATTTTAGGAAGGTGGGTTTTAGCTCATTGTAAGAAATACTTTTTTTAAACAACTAATGCAGTAGTTTTCCTTATCATATATATACTCAATCAGAGACTGACTTAGAAACTATCATTGATTCTGTAATAAAGAATCATGCAATGAATAGAAAATTAGATTAAGCTCTGAGGCTTTTTCCAAAGGAAGATTCTGTAATTATGAGCTGGGATAATTTAGGCACCTAAGAAAAGAAAATTAACTTTAAATCATGAACCATTAAGTGCTAGGCACTGTGATTCCCCCTTAATGTAGAGAAAAATCCTGTTATGCTTCAGAAAGATTGTAATACTGAGGGTACTTGAGGGCCGAAATTTTGCTTAGAGTTGTTTAGGATCCCAGGTCTACAGTTTGGATACAAGAGAAGACAGTGAGGCTCAAAAAAGGAGTAAATGGAAATGTAGGCAGAAATACAGAAATATAGTACCTGGAAACATTTCATGTAGAATGAGTACTTCCAGTAGCCTTCTTACATAGATCAATCCTGACTTTTAAATCATTCATCCTTCAAAAACTAGATAGCCTCATGCTTTTATTCTCGACTAGTTGTATTTTCTGCAGGAATTCATTTATTAGGGTCATGCAGCAGTCCACTATAGATCAGCCAGGTTAGTCTTTCCAGAATTTGAGGGCACCCTAGGGAAAGAAAGACTAAGGCAGATGTGCAGTTGTTTATTAAAGTTAGAGAATGTAAGACTTCAAACACAACCAGGATAAAGCAAAAAGTGAAAAGTAACTGGTTGCTATTAGAAACATCTTAAGACTCAACAATTATAAAAATAAAAATGTTTGTCTCCCCTTTACAATTATAAATTGAGGATTAAAAGCTATCCAAGTTACTGTTGGAGATATGAAATTGTGGAGAATACAAAAGTTAATTGAGAGTGAGAAGATTTTCCAATTGTTTACAAGGTCTTTATATTGTCTTTTGTTTGCTAAAATTAAAAATGTAATAACAATATTAGAAAGTTAATATATTGCTAACAAGGCTCTCCTCTACTGAAAGCATTTCTTAAAAATCAAAGTGATAGGAAGAATTTAATGTCAAACTACCTATAGTGTCTGAATCAGTTTAGTTTTGTAAATTATTTTTGACCAAATGTCCCAGAAACAAATCAATGTAAAAGATTGTTAATATTTATTAGCTTACAGGTATAAAAGAAAGTAATGTGAAATGTTTTTTTAAGAAAATAGAAGAATTTTGTTATGAGCCAATTCATACTGTTGCAAATATCTTGGATCCAAGACTGAAAGGCAGAAATGTAAATAATGATAGCACTGCTGCTGCTGCCCTAGATTAAATTACAAAACAAGCAGCACATTTAGAAATTTATGCTGGAAAAATCTTTCAAATGTGTCTGAATACAGAGCAGTTACAGTGTTTGTGCAGTCATGCAGTTTGGAATTGTGCCAAGTGTAACGCTCTTACTCCTGGTCCCACCCTCCTGATGAAGAATCTGAAGGCCAGGTTACAATTCAAGGCTTCTATGGCTGGCTCAAGTTCCTACCCAATGTTGCAGAGCTTTCAGTCCTACTATATTTGCTAGTGAAAATAATAATAATATTAATAACCCTTGGTGCTTACTATGTACCAAACATTATGCAAGGTCAATTAGATATTTTATCTCAATTATGTTTCACAAAAAATCTATGAGGTAAGTACTCTTATGTTTAGATGGGGAGATTGATGCTTAATAAAGGTTAAGAAAAATTGATCAAGGTCAAATTGTTTTATCTGCTCATTTAGAGTTCTGTTGAGATATCAGTAGTCTCTCCTGATGTCAAGAATTTTTTTTTTTGACGACAAGGTCAAGTATCTTAGAACACCACAGTAAGGTCTCCCAAGCCTGAACATTTAGCTTCTGCCTTCACATATGACTCCCATCAGCAGAAGTTTTTGTCTGTTATTCCTGCTCGTTTTCAGTCATATCAATAAAATGTTGTCAGTGGCCCTCCATAGCTACGCTTCATGATAGTCTTTGTACCAGCTCCCAGTCCTATGGGATCCACAGTAGCTATGTAACTTAATATTACTACAGGGTCTCCAATGTACCCTTAGCGACAGACACAAGTAATAGGTCAATGACTTTTACCTCTGCTTCAAGGAAACCATTCTATAAAACACCAGCTAGCTTACCCGTTCTAATTGCCTATCTCTGATTTAAACAAAATTTAGGGATTTAAAATTAGTGTGGAATGAGGCAAGTTTCTCCAGCTTGGAGAAAGATGGTTTTCTCTACAGCTGCTCCTGAGACTGGAGTCACATTGAATCTCTGTTCTCCATAAGGAGTGTTTGAGTGGAGGGAGGAGGCTAGGAATTAAAAGGGGCTTCTATGTTCCTTAGACATGAGTTCAGACACTATTGGAAATTAGTAAAAAGGCTTTGCACGGAGTACTCTACTACCCTATTCTTCCTTGATTTCATATTTTTCTAAACTAAAATTTGAATCAGATAACATAAGAAAGGTCCCCTGAAGCTCCATCCAATGAATTGAGGGAGACTGAAAATCTAGGCATCACCTAGGAAGGCTACTACAAAGTAATCCACAGGTAGAGTGATTCTTGGCTAAATGAAAGGAGTCCATTGCTAAGATTGGTGTAGCAGGTTTCCTGTGGAAGACTTTGATTCCCTCTGGTAATGCTCTAAACAACCAGTGTGAGCAGTGGTTGTGCGAGGCAGTGGGTGTCTCTCTGACTTTAGTTTCCTGGGCTGTACTTTCTTCTCCTGTTTGTGTGTGTGTGTGTGTGTGTGTGTGTGTGTGTGTGTCTAATTCTCTCTGTGTGATTAGTGTTTTTCTATACAACACAACACTGAGAGAAACATTTTAAACCATGTTTGCCAGGAAAAGTCTGTTCTCCTTAGAATTCAAAATGAAACCAATACCACACTTTGCAGAGATATAGATGGTAGGATTATTGCAGGGAAATGTCACCCCAATTGCCCCAGGAAGCAGGAGCCCTTTTATTGCTGCTTAACCACTTCTTGCCCATTACTGTGGTATGTTGGCTCGTTTCACACAAATTACCTCAGGAGATCTTTTCAGATAGCATCATGTCTGCCCTGTTTATGCTGTTCTTGTTTTTCTAAGACTCTTGCTTATTCTTAGCATTTGGATGGAATTTCTGCTATAGGATTACCATGGAACACACACACACACACACACACACACACACACACACACACACACAGGGTTTCAGAGTTGGATTGAATTACACTTTTTGAAAATTCAGACTTAATTTTCCCAAACTTCTACCTGGTTCACAAGTGGGTTTACCTCCAAAGTCCTAGAATCAAATTCTCCTCCCTCTACCTTCTTCCCTCTGTACCCTCTCTTATCAAAGTCACCAGGCTACATTGAAGTGCATGCCTTTCTGTGTTGCATGCTTCCTACAGGCAGTCTAGCTCCCAAAAAGAGAAAACTGGACTATGTAAACACACTTTTTTTCTTAATATACTATGAACATGTAAGATATATAAGTGGAATCATACAGTATTTTTCCAGTAGTGTCTGGCTTATTTCACTTCACATAATGTTTTCAAGGTTCATCCATATGTAGCATATATCAGAATTATATTCCTTAAAGACGAATAATACACCATTGTAAGGATAGACCACATTTTGTTTATCCATTTGTCTGTTGATAGACATTTGTGTTGCCCCCTCTTTCAGCTACTGTGAATAGGAATCTCATGAACTTTCATGTAAAAGCTGTTTTAGCTTCTTTTGTATATATAGTTAGGAGTGCAAATTTTTGTGTCATATGGTAACCATGTTTAACATTTTGAAAAATCATCAAACTCTTTTCCACAGTGGTTGCAGCACTTTGCATTCCAACCATCAATGCACAAAAGTTCTAATTTCTCCACAGCCTCACCAACACTCATTATTTACCATTTTTAAAAAATGTATTATTGCTATCCTTGTGGGTGTGCAGTGGTAACTCAATGTAGGTTTGATTTGTTATTTCCCTGATGAAGGAGTAAATGAGGATTGGAGAAAACTCTGACATATTTTTGTTTACCCTTTACATAAGCTATACCAGGAATAAGAAAAACTTTTTTCCAGGACAGATCTATGAGATATATAGTAATATTACTTTTGTAAATGAGGAAATTGAGATTCAGAAAGCTAAAATATCTAAGGTCACACAAATAGGTGGTTAAGCCATGTCACCCATGCAATTTAACCTCAGAGTCTGTACTTTTAACCACAATGACATTCTGAAACTAAACTAAAAGGTCCCAAAGAGCAGATACCATATCTCTTGTGTTTTTTTTTTTTTGCTTAACAGTATTGGACTTTGCACACAAGAGGAACTCCAGAAATATCTGTTAACCAATCATGGGAATATTTAAAGCCCTGCTTAAAATGCTCAGAATTATTAAAACAGAAATTGTATGAGTAGGATAATCATAACTAGAAAGGGTTTTATTAATACTACTTGCTGCAGCTGTTCAGATTTGAGTCCTTCTTATCTGTTTTCTCCCTGGAAGCTATGTTTTCTTTTCTTCAGTATCTACATTTTTCTGTGTACTGTGTACATAAGAGAGGAATTTTAAAACCCCTCTTGTGGAAAGACATTCTTCCTGCTTAAAGTTCAAACTTAAAACCAATCTTGCATTTTGCGCAAGCATGTATGCTAGGAAAAAGAATTAAAATAAAACTATTTACAACCTCTAATCCTCACAAAATCCACTAAAGAAAATTCTGTCCTTGCAGTTCCTGGACTTTGTTCCAAAGATCAGGATAATGGTTAAGAGATAGAAAAGGGAACAAACCAGGATTTGTTTTATTTACATTAAAAGTTTAGACAATTACCAAAAGAAAAAATTCACTTAGGCTAGATATGAGTGTTTTAGGTAATTTTGTGAGAGTTAAAAGAGATTGAATTATCGTTTATGCCATAATGAATGAAAATTTTGGAGAGTAAATGAGTAAAAATTATGTTTTAAAACATAGTTTGCTATGTGTTGTGAAAGACACAGTAAGAGTGAGAAATAAAATATAAGGACTATTTTTTGCATTTTTTTGGATTTTAGTCAAGTATTTATTTGGATATTGACACCATGCTGAGACTGCCATGAGGTAGATTAATTTTATGTAGGTTACATTTGGAAGATAATATCTAATTTTAGCAAGGGTGTGAGTCTAAGTTGGAACAGGCACCTTGGGGTATATTCTGGCTGTTTTAGTAAAATTGAAAATGTTAATAATTTATGACACACCAATTCCATTTTTTTTCCTGGAGAAAAACACACACATGTACTAGGAGATATATACAGAATATTTTCTACAACACTGCAAACATTTGAAAACAGACTGTTTGTCCAATAGCAGAGAAATAGTCAAATAAAAAATTATATATTTGGCTTTAAAATTTTTTTTTAACATTCTAATACAGATAAGCATGTCTGGTTCATTTCAGCTCCTTCACTGCCAAACCTGGGAGCAGGGACTGCTTCAGTTTCTCAGCCTTTTCTTTGTCTGTGATGACCAAGGTATAAAGGTATCTGCTACATTGGACTTTAAACTTCACATTGTCCTTATTTTTCTTGATTTTGACAGATTTGGCATCCTTTTGCCTGGCCATGAGCAAGAAGTCCTTGATTTCCTCAATTTTGCATGGCATGGCTATGAGGTGCACAGAGTATGTGGTGGCACCGTGGATTATCCTCCCTATTCCCAGTGTATTTATTTGACTTTTCTGATGTCAGCACCATGGTGAAGTGAGAAGACCCCTTTGTATGTCTCCTTAAATTTACAAGTTGGACAACTATAATTCAACAAAGTTTCCTCTGCTCAACATACAAACATACCTGAGAGATTCATGCATTGGTACATCTGAAGGTGGGCGTATTGGAATGTGTAGTGTAGGTAGGGTGTGGGAAGGACAAAGTTGGTATTGACAGACACAGTTTGGTGCTGCCCTGACCCCAGTCAGCAGCAGTGATGGAAGAGTCAGGGTGTGGTCCCCACATTATGGTTCAATGGAGCGTAACAGGGGCAAAAGCAGCCTTGGTGCCTAAAAAGTTGGCTCCTTGCACTGTGGCAGAGCCAGGCATCATTAGCCAAGATGCCTCAAAGAACATGAAGAACATGATGGGCCTGTGGCCATTAGTAACTATGAGATAGCACTACCAGCTTGTAAACTCAGCTCTTCTCCACTGCACCCCCCATCATGGTGGTGGCGCCTCAAAACTGAGGCAATCCAGACTCAGCAAGGACAATCATCGCCCTTGACACCCAGGAGTCAATTTCCATGCCAACCCTTCCACCCCCACCACTCCAAAGGCACCAGCTCAGGTAAGAGGGAAAAAGTTGTGCTATAGCACCATCTACTGGAAAACAAAGGACATATTTCTTAATTACCAACCCGCTGAATTGTTATGATCGAAATGGTATCTAAATCAGTAAATGGTCTAGTACTTCAAATGCTCTGGCACGGAAACAATACATCAAGGAACATTAACCAAGGAAACATGGTAACACAGAAAGATAGTGACAAGTCCCCAGAAACCAAATTCTAAGTCACGGAAGACTGTTATTTAAATGACAGAGAATTCAAGATTGCAGTTATGAGGAAACTCGACAAGATACAAGAAAACTCAGAAAGGCAGAACAATGAACTCAGTAATAAAATTGATGAACAAAAGAAGTATTTTACCAAAGAGGTTGATACTATAAAAAAGAACCAAACAGAAATTCTGGAGCTGAGGAACTTAGTTAAATAAGATGAAGAATGCATTATATAGCATTGGAAATAGAACAGACCAAATGGAAGAGGGAATAAGGGAACTTGAAGACAGATATCCAGAAATTATTTGGGCAGAAGAAAAGAGCAATTTAAGATTTTAAAAAATTCAAGAACTCTAGAAGATTTGACTCCATTAGAAAAAAACCCAAAAACATAAGGATAATGGGTATCTGATAAGGAAAAGAAAGGAAGAAGAAAACAGAACTTATTGAAAGCAATAATTAATGAGGACATCTGAAATCTAGGGAAGGAACTGGTCATTTAAGTACAAAAATCTAACAGAACCCCTAATTATTTCAAAGCAAAAAGATCTCTAAGACACATTACATTAAAACTATCTACAGTTAATGATAAAGAAATTCTCAAGGCACCCAGGATATAAAAGACAGTAACCACAAAGAAGGCTCCATCAGACTATCATCAGATTTCTAGGTAGAAACCCTCTAGGCCAGTAGAGAATGAAATGATATATTCAAAATATTAAAAGAGAGGAAACACCAACCAAGAATGATACATACAGCAAAGTTGTCCTTTAGCTATAAAGGAGAAATAAATGTTTTCCAAAACAAAAGCCAGAGGAACTTATTGTCACAAGACCTGGATTATAAAAAAAAAAATGTTGAACCCTGGCCAGTATGGCTCAGTTGGTTCAAGTATTATCTCATTAAACCAAAGGGTCGTGGGTTCAATTACTAGTCAGGGCACATGCCTAGGTTGCAGGTTCCATCCTCAGTCAGTGTGCATACAAGAGGAAACTCACATTGATGTTTCTCTCTCTCTCTCACCCTCCTTCTCCTCCCTTTCCTCCTCTTCCTCCCCCCCTCTATAAAATCAATAAGCAAATCCTCAGGTGAGAAATTAAAAAAAAAAAAAGAAGTGTTGGAAGGAGCTCTTCTACCTGAAACAAAAAGACAAAAGTATACAAAATTCCTAGTAAGGAGATGGACAGGAGAAAGAAAATGAAATTCTATTTCAGAATATAATAATAAATACTTCATTATAACATAAAGGTTAAAGGGGGAAAGTATTAAAATAAGCATAGATACTGTACTTTGGTAACAAATACACAACATAAAAAGGGATAATTTATGACAACAAAACATAAAAGGGGAGAAGGAAAAAGACTGAAATTGTATAAGCAAACAAAGATAAGTTGTTATAGAAGGAAAAGGATTATTTTATCTAGCAGAAACCTTATACAAAACTCATGACAACTATATGTTGTCTTCAGAAGACCCATCTCAGCTTCAAAGACAGGCCCAAAATGAAGGGGTGGAAGGTGATACTCCAAGTAAATGGCATCCAGAGAAAAAAGCTGGTGTAGCCATATTTACATCTAACCAAATAGATTTCAAGACAAAAAAAAAAAAATAACAGGAGGCAAAGATGGACATTCTTAAATGAAAAAGGACAATCTATCAAGAAGATATAACAGTTATTAACATATATGTATCCAATATAGGAGCACAATAATATATAAAGCCATTATTAAAAGACCTAAAGGGAGTAATTGGCACTAATACAATAACAGTAAAAGACTTTAATACCCAACTAACACCAATGGATTGCTATTCCAGAGAGAAGGTCAACCAGAAAACATTGGCCTTAAATGACACACTGTACTAGATAGTCTTAGTTGATATTCATAGAACTTTCCATCCCCAAAATGACAGAATACACATTTTTCCCAAGTGTACATGGAATATTCTAAAGGACAGGTATTGAGACGCAAAACAAGCCTCAATAAACTCAAGTAGATTGAAATCATACCAAGCATCCTCTCCAACCACAATGGTATGAAGCTGGAAGTCAACTATAAGGAGAAAGCTGTAACAATCACAAACATCTGGAGATTAAACAATATGCTACTGAATGACTATTGGGTCAATGAAGAAATAAAAGAAAAAAATCAAAAGATGCATAAAGATGAATGAAAATGAATATACAACATACCAAAATCTTTGGGATGCAGCAAAAGTAATGCAATAAGAGGGGACTCTATAGCAATACAGACCTACCTACAGAAAAAAGAAAAATCTCAAACAAAAACAATATAACATTATATCTTTTCCATTAAGTAATGTTGATTTTATGTTTTTATTGTTATGTTTTACAATTGTTCCAATCACTTCCACCTTTGCCCTCCTCTGCCCAGCCTGCTCCCCACTTCCTTAGTCAATCCCCTCCCCATTGTCCATTTCCGTGTGTCCTTCATATATGTTCCTTGACTAATCCCTTCACTTCTTTCAAACAGCATCCCCTCCTCCCCTTATACTGCTGTCAGCCTATTCCGTGATTCTATGCCTCTGGTTCTATTTTGCTCATTAGTTAATTTTGTCCATTAGATTCTTCTTATAAGTGAGATCATATAGAGTTTGTCTTTTACCAGCTGGCATGATAGTCTCCAGTCTGATGTCTGAACAGTACTTCCCAGGGGAGGCCCAGGGGCTTCAACCTCCAGATCACATCAGAAGCCCTCTCAGAAACAGATGGGTCAGTGGTGAGGCTAAGACTAAGAGCAGGACTGTGGAGAGCGGCAGTGCTTTCAGATGTTGGATGACCTACCCCTGGGGCTTGTGCTGATGAAAAGCCAGCAGAAAAGAGCAGTGAAGACCATCCCACATGCCGCGGAGACTGAAGGAGACAGCCACAGACTATGGATTACTTGTAGCCACAGCAGGCTGCCTAGAGCTAGACTGGGATAGTGTCTGACAGTACCATAGTCAGATCCAGAATGAGGGGCCTGCAACCAAGTACTGGACTCTGCTGAGACAAATTCCACCTTGTTCTTTTTTAATTGTTTGCATGTTTTTTTTCTTTTGCATAGCTTTTCAATATTTTTCTTTTTCTTCGATTTTGTTCCTATTAGTTTACTGTCTTTTAAAAAAAATTTCAAATCTCATATTTTACCCTTCTCTTTTGTTACTCCATTTTGCTTTCTTCCTTCCCTTTCTTATTTTCTTTTTGGTTTAATTTTTTTTTCTCCTTCTTTGCCTCATTTCCGTTCCTCACTCTTATTATTTCTCCTTCCTCTCTCTTCTCAAAATCATTTTCATTCTTTTTCTCATATTCCTTTTCTCTTTTTTTAAATCATATTCTCTTTCCACCTTTATTAATCTTTGCTAATTTGTCATTGATATTGCTGTTGAAAATAATTATTCAGTTTTGTTCCAATTTGTTCAATATTTTTATATCAGATCTCATATTTCATTCTTCCCTTGTCTTACTCCATTTTGCCTTCTTCCTTCCCTTTCTTACTTTTGGTTTAAATTTTAGTCTTACCCTTTCTTCACCTTGCTTCTATTCCTTACTCTTACTGCTTTTCCTCACTCTGTCTCCTCAAAATCATTTTTCTTTTCTTTGGTTATCTCATATACTCTTTTTCTGTCTTATATTCTTATTCCTTTTCAACCTTTGTTGATCTTTGCACATTTGTCATTGATATTACGGTGGCCATTGTTTTTCTTCAATTTTGTTCCTTTTTTCTCAATTATGAAAATTTAATCTTTATTGTATTTTTCCATTGCCACATAGTTCTCATATACCCCTCTCCCTGAGCAATTACCACCGTGTTGTCCATGTCCATGGTTCTTTTGCTATTTGCTCAAACCCTCCATCACCTAATCTTCCCACCCCCACTAGTTGTCATCTGCTCTCCATCTATGAGTCTGTCCCCATTTTCCTTTTTGGTTCAGTTTGTTCTTTAGATTTCACATGTGAGTGAAATCATATAGTATTTGTCTTTCTCTGACTGACTTAATTCACTTAGCATAATGTTCTTCAGGTCCATCCATACAGTCGCAAAGGGTAAAATTTTCTTTTTTTATGGCCAAGTAGCATTCCATTGCAGAAATGTCCCATAGTTGTTTTATCCACAGCTATGATGGACACTTGGGTTGCTTCTGTATCTTGGCAATTGTAAGTAACACTGCAATGAATAGAGAGGTTCTTATGTTCTTTCAAATTCGTGTTTTGGGTTCCTTCACATATATTCCCAGAAGCGGGATAGCTGGGTCAAAAGGTAGATCCATTTTTAATTTTCTGAGGTATCTCCATGCTGTTTTCCACAGTGGCTGCACCAGTCTGCATTTCTACCAACAGTGCACTAGGGTTCCCTTTTCTCCACAACCTCATCAGCGCTTTTTGTCTGTTGATTTATTGATGGTAGCCATTCTGACAGGTGTGAGGTGATATTTCATTACTGCTTTAATTTGCATTTATCTGATGATTAGTGATGCTGACTATCTTTTCATATATCCATCAGCCATCTGTGTGTCCTCTTTGGAGAAGTGTCTATTCAAGTCCTTTGCCCATTTTTAATTGGGTTATTTGTTTTTTTGGTGTTGAGTTTTGTAAATTATTTATGAATTTGGATATTAATTGCTTATCAGATGTATCAGCAAATATGTTCCCCATTCTGTGGGTTGTCTGTTTATTTTGTTGATGATTTCTGTTGCTGTACAAAAACTTTTTAGTCTGATGTAGTCTCATTTGTTTATTTCGTCCTTTGTTTCCCTTGCCTGGGGAGATATATCTGATAAAAAATTGCTATGAGCAACATCAGAGATTTTCAGCCTGTTTTCTTCTAGGATTTTTATGGTTTCGGGTCTGAAATTTAAGTCTTTGTTCCATTTTGAATGTATTCTTGTGTGTGGCTTAAGAAGGTGGTCTAGTTTATTTTTTCTGCATGTATCTGTCCAATTTTTCCAACACCATTTACTGAATAACATCTCTTTAGCCTATTGTATGTGCTTGCTTTCTCTCTCATATACTAATTGACTAAAAAGGTATGGGTTTACTTCTGGGTTCTCTATTCTGTTCCATTGATCTATGTGTCTGTCTTTTTTTTTTTTCCCAGTACCATGCTGTTTTGATTACTATGCCCTTTTATTATAATTTGATATTGCATAGTGTGATTCCACCAACTCTGTTCTTTCTCAGGATCACTGTTGTTATGTGGGACCTTTGTGCTTCCATATAAATTTTTGAAATATTTGCTCTAGTTCAGTGAAATACATCATTTCAATCTTGATAGGAATTGCATTGATCTATAAATTGCTTTGGGGGGTATAGACCTTTTCATGATGTTAATTCTTCCTGTCCATGAACACAATATGTGCTTCCACTTATTTGTATCTTCTTCAATTTTTTTCTTCAGTGTCCTATAATTTTCCAAGTACAGGTCTTTACATCATTGGTTAGGTTTATTCCTAGGTATTTTATTCTTTTTTAAGTAATTGTGAATGGGATTGTTTTCTTAATTTCCCTTTCTGTTAGCTCATTATTGGCATATAAAAATGCAACTGATTTCTGGATATTTATTTTGTATTCTGCTAATTTGCTGACTTCATTTATTAGTTTTAGTAATATCTTGGTGGAATCTTTGGGGTTCTCTATGTACAGTATCCTGTCATTTGTAATAAAGACAGCTTTACTTCTACCTTTCCAATTTGGATGCCTTTTATTTCTTCTTCTTGTCTGATGGCTGCAGCTAGGACTTCCACTACTATGTTGAATAAGAGAGGTGCTTGATACGATTTCAATCTTCTTAGATTTATTGGGACTTGTCTTGTGTCCTAACATGTGAACTATCTCAGAAAACATTCCATGTGCACTTGAAAAGTGTATATATTCCGTTGCTTTGGAGTGAAGTATTCTGAAGATATCAATTAAATCCATTTTACCTAGTGTGTCATTTAAGGCCACTGTCTCCTTGTTGTTTTTCTGCCTGGAAGATCTGTCCATTGAAGTCAATGCTATGTTAAGATCCCCTACTATGACTATATTTCTGTCAATCTCTCCTTTTATGTCCATCAAGATTTGCTTTACATATTTAGGTACCCCTATGTTCAGTGCATAGCTGTTTACCGGGGTTATATCCTCTTTTGGATTGTTTTCTTTATCATTATGTAGTGTCCTTCTCCATCTCTTTCTATAGCCTTGGTTTTAAGTGTATTTTTTTGGATATAAATACCCCTATCCCAGCTTTTTTCCCTTTCCATTTGCATGAAATATCTTTTTCTATCCTTTTGCTTTTAGTCTGTGTGTATCTTTCAGTCCAAAATGGGTCTCTTGGAGGCAGCATATATATGGGTCTTATTTTCTTATCCATTCAGCTATTCTATGTCTTTTGGTTGAAGCACTTGAGTCATTTATTTTTAAGGTGATTATGGATACATACATAGTGTCATTTTATCATTAGACAATTTTTCTCTGTTTATTTTCTTTTTCTTTTTCTTCTTCTATTTCTTCTTAAAGCAAGCCCTTTAACATGTGTTGCAGTACTTGTTTGGTGTTAACAATCTCCCTTAGTATTTCTTGTCTGGGAAGCTCCTTGTTTCTCCTTCCATTTTTAATGCTAGCTTTGCTGTGTAAAGTAACCTTGGTTGAAGGTCATTGCTTTTCATCACCTTGAATATTTCATGCCACTCCCTTCTGGCCTGAAATGTTTCCGTTGAGTATTCAGATGACAGTCTAATTGGTACTCCCTTGCAGGTGACTACCTGCTTTTCTCTTGCAGCTTTTAGGATTCTTTCTTTGTCCTTAAGTCTTGTAATTTTATATGATATGTCAGTGTAAGCTTCTTTGGATCGAACTTGTTTGGGATTCTCTGAGCTTCCTGGACTTGTCTGTCCCTTTTCCTTTACCAGATTAGGGAAATTCCATCATTATTTCTTCAAATATATTCTCAATCCCTTGCTTATTCTCTTCTCCTTCTGGTATTCCCAAGATGCAGATATTGTTATGCTTCATGTTGTCTAAAATGTTCCTTAAGCTCTCTTCATTTTTTTAAATTCCTTTTTTTTCTTTTTTCTGCTCTTCCTCAGGTTTTTCCTACCTCTACTTCCAAATTAGTGATTCAGTCCTCTGCTTCATCTAATCTACTGTTTATTCCTTCCAGTGTATTCTTTATTTCAGATATTGCATTCTTTATTTCTGACTGGTCCTTTTTATGTTTTTAATGTCTTTCTTTTAATGCTGTTGAGTATCCTTATAATTATTACTCTTAACTCTCTATCTGATAAATTGTTTGCCTCCATTTCTTCTAGTTCTTCTGGAGAATACTCTTGTTCTTTCATTTGGAGTCTGTTTCCTTGTCTTTACATATAGGCTGCTTCTTTGTATTTTCTGTCTCAGTTTTTAAACTAATCAGCTGTTAAACTGGTCAATTGTTGAGGGTATCAAGCTGTAATCAGCAGCCTGGCTTAAGATCCACAGGGTGGAGCTGAGTAATTCCTGTGGGATGAGCTATCGCTTCCCCTCAGGCTGATGCTATTTGGAGGTAAGTGCTCTACCTGAGAAAGACGGCATCTTCAGTATGGGTAATGACTCAGCACAGGGATCCTGGTGGCTGTTTCTTCAGTTCTCTACCCAGAGCCACCAACCCCAGACTCCTCAGTCATCTCTAGTCTCTGTCCTCACTCTGCAGAGCTCAGCATAAGTGGCTGCAAACAAAATTTTGTGTGTTGGTCCTTTAAGAGGGTCTCTGCATCTCCAGCCGTATCTCCCCAGCAGACAGAGAGTCAAAGCAGATCAATCCAATTTGTAGAAACAAGCAAGATAAGTCACCTAAAATGGGAAGAAAAAGAAACAACCCCCAAGAGAAAGGAAGGGAGGAATCAACCCCCACCTCAATTAAAAAAAAACAAAAAACAAGAGTCCAGGACAAGGTGGCTTCATTGGTGAATTCTACCAGACATTCAAAGAAGATTTAATACCTGTCCTCTTCAAATTATTCCCAAAAAAATGAAGACTAGAGAAAGTTTTCTCACTCATTTTTTATGAGGTCAACATACACTGCTCCTGAAAACAGGCAAGTATATCACAATAAACGAAAATTACAGCCCAATATCTCTATGAACATGGATGAAAAATTCCTCAACAAAATACTAATAAACTGAATGAAACATTATATTATGAACATCATAAACCACAATCAAGTGAGATTGGTTTCAGTGATGCAAGGATTATTCACCACCCTCAAATCAATCAATGTGATACACCACATCAACAAAATGAAAATAAAAATTACGTTATTATCTCAGTAGATGCATAAAAAATATTTCACAAGATACAACATCCATTTATGACATAAACACTCTCAATAACAGTACAGAAGGAAAGTACCTCAACATAATGAAGGCCATACATGACAAACCCTCAGCTAATATCATACTCAATGGTGAAAAACTGAAAGCTTTCCCTCTAATATCAAGAACAAAAAATAATACCCATTCTCACTAGTTATTTAACATAGTAATAGAAGTTATAGGTAGAGCAATTAGGCTGCAAAAAGGAAAGAAGGTATTTAAGTTGAAAAGGTAGAAGTAAAACTGTCACTATTTGTGGTTGAGATAATTTTATATAGGGAAAACTCTAAAGAGCACCAAAAATATAAGAAATACTAAACAAATACAGTAAAGATGCAGGATATAAAATCAATATACAAATATCTGTTGTGCTTCTAAATACTGTCAACAAAATATCAGAAAGAGAAATAAAGAAAACCATCCCATTTACAATTGAAAGAAAAAGAATAAAATACCTAGGAATAAATTGAACAAAGGAGGTGAAAGACCTGTATGCTGAAAACTATAAGACATTGTTGAAATAAATCAAGAGACACAAAGAAATGGAAAGATATTCTGTGTCCATGGATTGGAAGAACTAACATTGTTGCATGACCATATTATCTAAAGCAATCTACAAATTTAATGCAATCCTTATCAAAATCACAATGACTTTTTAAAAATAGAAGTAGAACAAAAAATCCTAAAATTAGTATGGAACCACAAAAGACCCTGAACAGTTGAAGCATCCTGAGAAAAAAAAGAACAAAACCTGAGCTATGAAACCCCCTGATTTCAAAGTATACTCAAAGCTATAGAAATCAAAACTGTATGGTATTGAAAGAAAAACAGATGCACAGACCAAAGGAACAGAATTGAAAGCTGAGAAATAAACCCGCAAATATATGGACAACTAATTTATCACAAAAGGACCAAGAATATAAAACAGAGAAAAAAGATTCTTCAATAAATGGTGTTGCGAAAACTGGACAGCCATATACAAGAGAACAAAACTAGACCACTATCTTACACCATACACAAAATTAACTCAAAGTGTATTAAATAATTGAATATAAGACCTGAAACCATAAAGTACATAGAAGAAACCATAGGAACAAAGCTTCTGGACATTGGTCAAATGTGTTTTGATAAATTTGACTCCAAAGGCAAGGGAAACAAAAGCAAAAATAAATGAATTGACCACATAAAACTGAAAATCTCCACAGCGAAAGAAATAATCAACCAAATAAAAAGACATCCAGCAAGAAGGGAGAAAATATTTGCATATGATACCTCCAATAAAGGGCTAGTATCAAAAATATATAAAGAACTCATACAATTTGATAACAAAAAAAATCTGATTTAACAAAGGTAGAGGATCTGAATATATATTTTCCAAGGAAGACATACGGATGACCAACAGATGAAAAGGTGTTCAACATCACTAGTTATTAGGCAAGCATAAACTTATACCAAAATGAGATATTACATTATACCGGTTAGATCAGCTATTATCAAAAATTCAAGAAATAAGTGCTGGAGAGGCTGGAGAGAAAAGGAATCCCTTGTACACTCTTAGTAAAAATGTAAATTGGTACATCCACCATAAAAAACAATATGGAGTTTCCTTTAGAAATTAAAAACATACCTACAATATGATACAGCAATTCTTCTGGGCATTGATCTAAAAATATGAAAGCACTAATTTATGAAGATATATGTACTTACATTCATTGCAGCATTATTTATGCTAGCCATGATGTTGAAATAACCTAAGTGTTCATCAGTGAATGAATGGATAGGAAAGAAGTGATGTATATGAGGTCTGTCCAGGAGGTATTCAACCATGTAATATGAAAAATAGATACATTTGTTGAAGAAGATACAAGATATAAGAAACACTGTACATGGGAAAATGTGCCTCAGTCCCCTTCAAAGTAGGCACCTTGGAACCTCACACAGTTCTCCCAGTCACCATCAGCTGCGCCATCGTGTTTTCCTGAATCTCATCAATGATCTGAAATATTTTCCCTTTCAAAGGTAATTTCAGTTTTGGGAAAAGCCAGAAGTCACAGGATGCCAAATCTGGGCTGTAGGGGGCTGAGTCACCTGGGTGATTTGATGTTTCACCAAAAAACTCTGCATGAGATGTGATGCATGAGCAGGTGCGTTGTTATGATGAAGATGCCAATCAGCAATTGCCCATAGCTGAATCATCCAAATAATTTCCATGGATTAATGTTCAAGCTTCATGCAAAATTTGATGCAGATTTGTTGCTCTACTTGCTCAGTCATTTTGAATGTGGTGGCAACACAGGACACATGCTCACTCAGCGGTGTCTACTGCCCCCACTGACTAGTAGAGTGAAGTCATCATTATTCATGCATGTGCGTTCCAGTCCACTCTCCTTGGATGCCAGGTTATATCAATGTCATGCAGATTGTTCTTGTTATATTAACAATGGCTGGACTTTTTCCAGACAGACCTTATATTTATATTGATACGTATGGCTTTAATTAATTTATTTGTATTGCATTGAATATACCATTTAAAATAAAATTTATTGAGGTACATTTGGTAATAACATAAATTTCAGGTGTACAACATTATCATTTGATATCTGTGTACTCTATTTTGTAATCACCACCAAAAGTCTAGTTTCCTCCTGTTACCATATATATGACCCCCTTAACCCAATTTGTCCTCCCCCTACCACACTTCCCTTTTGGTATTATTATTTCCTCAGTGTATATGAGTTTGTTTTTATTTGTTTTATTAGTTTGTTACTTTTTGTTTTATATTCCACATATGAGTAGAATCATAATTTTTTGTTCTTTACTGCGTGATATTGCACTTTGCATAGTACCCTCAAGGACCATTCATATTATCATCAATTGGAATATTTCACTTTTTATGGCTGAGTAGTATATACACGCACACTACTATCAACTACCATACACACACACACACACACACACACACACATACATATATATATATATATATAGTTGGCCAAAAAGTTCATTTAGTGTTTTCCATACAATAAAAGACACATTTTTTCATTTTCACCAATAACTTTATTGATTTGGATATTTTGGGTATGTCAGCTATCTCCCGCATGGTATAACATTGTTCTCAGTTAATGTCTCAATTTGATTGCTGTTAACTTCAACTGGTCTACCCTATCATGGAGTATCATCCAGTGAGAAATCTCCAGCATGAAACTTTGCAAACCACTTTTCATATGTTTGCTCAGTCACAACACCTTTTCCATACACTGCGCAAACCTTTTTTTACATTTCAGTTGCGTGTTTACCTTTTTTGAAATAATAAAGCATAATATGCTGAAAATGTGTATTTTCTTCCATCTTCAATATTAAAATAGCTATGCAAAAATTCACCAGGTTTGACATGTTTTTTTAATGCATGCTGATATGGCAGCTATCACAATACAATCTAACAAAATTGTTTCAAGTTAAGTTAAAGACAACTAAGTGCTATAAGAGCCATCTTATGGGGAAAAAATGAAATTTTGGCCATCCTTATATATGAATACAAGTTCTGTCTGGAAAAAGGCCAGCCATTGTTAATATAATGAGAATGTTTTAAGCAATGTGGATGTAACCTGGCAGCCAAGGAGAGTGGACTGGAATGTGCACGCATGAACAATGACGACTTCACTGTACTAGTCAGTGGGGACAGTACATGCTGTTGAGTGAGCATGTGTACCATGTGGCCATCACATTCAAAATGACTAAGCGAGTAGGGCAACGAATCTGCCTCAGATTTTGTGGTAAGCTTGAACATTCCTCCATGGAAACTATTAGGGTGATTCAGAAGGCCACAGCTATGGGCAAGTGGTGATTGGCAGCTTCACCATGACAATGCATCCACTCATGCATCACATCTCATGTGGAGTGTTTTGGCAAAACGTCAAATCACCCAGGTGACTCAGCCCCGCTACTGCCCAAATTTGGTGCCCTGTGACCTCCAGCTTTTCCCCAAACTGAAATCACCTTTGAAATTGAAGAGACTTTAGACCATTGATGAGATTCAGGGAAATATGATGGGGCATCTGATGGTGATTGAGAGAACTATGTGAGGTCCCAAGATGCCTACTTTGAAGGGGACTGAGGCATCATTGTTCTATGTCCAATGTTTCTTGTATCATGTTCAATAAATGTTTCTTTTTCATATTACATGGCTGGATACCCTTTGGACAGACCTTGTATATCTTCAGAATATAACATTGAGTGAAAAGAGAAATTACAGAGTGACCCACCGCATATGATAACACACATGTAGAAAGAAGCACACAAAAATAATACAATATATTTACACATATTGCATATGGATATGTGTGCATAAAATAAAAAAAATTATGTAAGGATACACACTAAACCTGGTAGTAGTGACTTCTATGGTAGGGGAGAAGTGAATGGAATCAGGGATAGTGACCAGAGGAGATTTTAGACTTATATGTAATGTCTAAATTCTTTTTTAATATTTTTTAATTTTAAAATAGAAAGCTGCAATATTATTCCATAAAATCCTGTGAACATTTCCTCTATATCATCCTCTTATATTGTATAGTACAATACCAAATCCAGGAATTTGACACTGGAACATTTTTGTTAACTAGGCCACAGACTTGAATCAGTTTTCACCATTTTTAATCTGCATCTGCGTGTGTGTTTGTGTTGGTTCCTGTTTTATGCCATGTATAGTTCTCTGCAATCATCACCACAACCAAGATAGAGTGCTGTTCCATCACCATAAAAGAAAACCCTCTTTGTATTCTCTTTCACCCCTACCACAACCCATCTCAATCCTTGTCCCCTGGCAAGTACTAATCTGTTCTTAATTTCTATGTTTTTTCATTTTGAGAATGTTATACAAATAGAGTCATATGGTGTATAACTTTTGGGGATTGGCTTTTTATTTTTATTAAGCATAATATCCTTTAAGTCCATCTAACTTGTTATATATATCAATAATCCATTCCTTTTCATGATGAATGGTATTCCATGCTATGGATGTAAAACAGTTTGCTCAGCCATTCACCTGAGTTTATCAGCTCAACCAAACAGCATTTGAGTTGTTGTCAATATTTTTCTATTGTTAACAAAACTGCCATTAACATTCATGTGTAGATTTTTATATAAACATGTCTTTATTTCTCTGAACAAATGTCCAAGAGTGTAAATGCTGGTTTTATGGTAATTGAATGTTTAGCATTTTTAAAAGTATATTTTATTGATTATGCTATTACAGTTGTCCAAATTTTTTTCTCCCCTTTATCCCCCTCATCCCTACACTGCCCGCCCTCCAGCATTCCTCTCCCATAGTGCATGGGTCACATATTTAAGTTATCTGCCTTCTCCATTTCCTATACTACTCTTAACCTCCCCCTATTTTGTACTTACCTATTATGCTTCTTATTCTCTGTACTTTTTCCCTCCATTCTCCCCCTTCCCCTCCCCGCTGATAACCGTCCATGTGACCTCCATTTCTGTGATTCTGTTCCTGTTCTAGTTGTTCACTTAGTTTTTGTTTTTGGTTTTAAGGCTCAGTTGTTGACAGTTGTGAGTTTGTTGTCATTTTACTGTTCATAGTTTTGATCTTTTTTTTCTTAGATAGGTCCTTTTGACATTTCATATAATAAGGACTTGGTGATGATGAACTCCTTTAACTTTACCTTGTCTGGGAAGCACTTTATCTGCCCTTCCATTCTAAATAATAGCTTTGCTGAATAGAGTAATCTTGGATGTAGGTCCTTGCCTTTCATGACTTTGAATGCTTCTTTCCAGTCCCTTCATGTCTTAAGGTTTCTTTTGAGAAGTCAGCTGACAGTCTTACGGGAACTGCTTTGTAGATAACTGTCTCCTTTCCTCTTGCTGCTTTGAAGATTCTCTCCTTCTCTTTAATCTTGGGTAACTTAAATATAATGAGACTTGGTGTGTGCCTCCTTGGGTCCAGTTTCTTTGGACTCTCTGGGCTTCCTGGACTTCCTGGAAATCTGTTTCCTTTTCCAGATTGGGGAAGTTTTCCTTCATTATTTGTTCAAATAAGTTTTTTTACAGAAGTATCCAAAAGTTTATTTTTCCCCATAAGATCTACTTCGTATAATTCAAGTACAATTGTCTCCAATTTACCCACACCATTCCCCCCCTGCTCATCCCCCCCTCCCATTGTTGAACCTACCCTGTTTGGCTTTGTCCAAGTGTCATATATATATATATATCTTCCTTGATTGCCCTGCCCCCATTTTTCCCCATTATCCCTATTCCCTCTCCCCTGTGGTTACTGTCAGTTTGTTCTTTATTTCCATGTCTCTGGTTATATTTTGCTTGCTACTTTGTTTTGTTGATTAGGTTCCCCTTATAGGTGAGATCATATGCTATTTGTCTTTCATGCCTGGCTTATTTCACTTAGTATAATGCTCTCCAGTTCTATCCATGCTGTTGCAAAGGGTAGGAGCTCCTCCTTTCTTTTTGCTGCGTAGTATTCCATTGTGTAAATATACCACAGTTTTTTGATCCACTCATTTACTGTTGGGCACTTAGGTTGCTTCCAGGACTTGGCTATTGTAAATTGTGCTGCTATGAACATTGGGGTGCATAGGATATTTTGAATTGGTGTTTCGGGATTCTTAGGGTATAATCCCAGCAGTGGAATTACTGGGTCAAAAGTTAGTTCCATTTTTAGCTTTCTGAGGAAATTCCATACTGTTTCCCACATATGAAAGGATGCTCAGCATCACTAGCCATCAGAGAGATGCAAATTAAAACCACAATGAGATACCACTTCACACCAGTCAGAATGGTCACCATAAACAAATCAACAAATAACAGGTGCTGGAGAGGTTGTGGAGAAAATGGAACCCTAGTGCACTGTTGGTGGCAATGTGGACTGTTCAAATAAGTTTTCAATTTCTTGCTCTTCCTCTTCTCCTTCTGGGACCCCTATGATTTGGATATTGGAACATTTAAAGTCATCCCAGAGTTTCCTAAGCCTCTCCTCATTTTTAAAAATTCTTATTTCTTCATTCTGTTTCAGTTCGATGTTTACTTCTTCCTTTGGTTCCGAATCATTGATTTGCGTCCTGGTTTCCTTCCTTTCACTGTTGGTTCTCTGTATATTTTCCTTTACTTCACTTTGTATAGCCTTCATTTTTTTCCTTCATTTTGTGACTGAGCCCAATCAATTCTTTTAGCATCCTCATTACCAGTGTTTTGAACACTGCATCTGATAGCTTGTCTAACTTTCATCATTTAGTTCTTTTTCTGGAGTTTTGATCTGTTTTTTCATTTGGGTCATATTTCTTTGTCTCAGTGCACCTGTTACATTTTAAGGGGCAGAGTATCAGGTATTCGCCAGGGTGGCGCAACCCTTTTTGCTGAGTTGTGGTACTGTGGGGGGGGGGCAGTCAGAGAGGGAACAATGCCACGTGCTCAACTATCGCCCCATTTTCTGTCACTTCCCTCACTCCCCACAATCTTATGGGCCCACCATTATATATGTGGGCAATCATTGACTGAAATTGTTATTTGTCCCATGCCTGTAATATAAAATTAAAAATATATAAACAGAGTATAATGAGGGGAAAAATGTCTGGTTGAAAGAGTGAAAATAAAACAGCAGGAAATATAAAAGAAAGATACATTTCTGTGTTTATTAATTATATGAGATCACATGAGCATTACCAAATATTAATAACGGATTTCACAGAAGTCATTGTGCATACTTTACAGTATGATACTGGCTCAT
>PVJD01010659.1:0-51904 GCA_004026545.1 Mormoops blainvillei
TCCATTGTCCCTCTCCCTCATCCCCTCTGGTTACTGTCAGTTTGTTCTCTATTTCAATGTCCCTGGTTCTATTTTGCTTGCTTGTTTGTGTTGTTGATTAGGTTCCACTTATAGGTGAGATCAGATCATATGGTATTTATCTTTCACCACCTGGCTTATTTCACTTAGCGTAAGGTTCTCTAGTTCCACCCATGCTGTTGCAAAGGTTAGTAGCTCCTTCTTTCTTTCTGCTGTGTAGTATTCCATTGTGTAAATGTACCATGGTTTTTTTATCCACTCATTTACTGATGGGCACCTAGGTTGCTTCCAGCACTTGGCTACTGTAAATTGTGCTGCTATGAACATTGGGTTACATAGGTTCTTTTGAACTGGTGTTTCCAGATTCTTAAAGAAAACCAGTAAAATCAAAGGGAACCAACCATATGGGAAAATACATTTGCAAATGATACCTTGGACAAGGGTTTGATCTCCAAAGTATATAAAGAACTCACACAACTCTACTCCCAGAAGACAAACAACCCAATTAAAAAATGGGCAAAAGACCTAAACAGACACTTCTCCAAGGAGGACGTACCAAGGGTCCAGAGACATATGGGAGGATGCTCAGCATCACTAGCCATCAGAAAGATGAAAATTAAAACCACAATGAGATGCCATTTCACACCAGTCACAATGACCATCATAACCAAATCAACAAACAGCAAGTGCTGGTGAGGGTGTGGAGAAAAGGGAACCCTAGTGCACTGTTGGTGGGAATGCAGACTGGTGCAGCCACGGTGGAAAACAGTATGGAGTTACCTCAGAAAACTAAAAATGGAACTGATTTTTGACCCAGAAATTCCACTGCTGGGATTATACCCTAAGAATCAAGCTGACTTGTTGATAGCAGCCTCTGCTGTGAGACTGTGGCCCTATGTTCAAGCCTGGGATCTGATAATGGCCAGGCTCCTGGGTTAGACCCCTTTACTCCTTATTGTTTTACCATCTCATTTCTTTTCTTATCCACTCCAGATTTCCCCACAAAAGCCAGTCAACAGTGATGCAAAGGGTAACACTGAGTTGTCTGCAAATTATAACCAGAGTAATGTTTGAAATTTTTCCTTGAGGGTATAGCTCCTCCTCAAGCCAAATTTATGTGCTTAAAAATTTTTGTAAAGGTTGGTACTTTTTCTTTTCCCCAAGTTTGTTAAGTCTAAGGATGCATAAGTATCTGCATATTTATGTGTGCATTCTAGTGTGTACATATGTGTCTACATGAGGAATGATTATTCAAGGTTGTAAATGTGAAAAATAAGGATAGTTCAGCATAAAATAATAGTAAACATGAAACAACAGAAGCACTGATGGTGGAATGATGTTATTTGTATTAGTTAGTTTTTGGTGCGTAACAAGTCAACCTTAAATTTAGCAGCTTGAAGCAACAATCATTACTTGCTACAGATTTTGTGGCTTCTGATTTGAGCTGGCTCAACTTGGACTGGATAGTCTAGAATGGCCTCACTAAAATGTCTGGTACCTCAGTAGGAATGGCAGAGACAGTTGTGATTGCTGGGGCCTCTCTGTCTACATAGTTTCTCATTCTCGAGTAGGTTATCCTGGGCTTCTTCACATGGTAATGGAAGTACTACCAGCAGGAAGAAATAGCAAGCCCAAATGTGCAAGTATTTTTTAATCCTCTATTTATATCATATTTACCATTACCCCATAGGCCAAAGCAAGTCAACTAACCAAGCTTGGAATTCAATGGGTGGAAAAAAGATTCAGTTTCTTTATAGAAGGAGTTACAAAGGATCTGTGGCTATTTCTTTATGATCTACCACACTGTGGATAGTGACCTGGGAAACAAAGAATTCAGAGAAAAAAACAAATCACAGTTCATCAGCTTAATGGTTATGTAAACTTAGACAATCAGTTACCTCTTCTAAATATCCATTTTCTTATCTGGATATGGAAGAAATAAGCACACCTACCTCACTGGATGAAATGAGATATTTCATTTACTCATTTTTACCATAGGCACTTGCTATGCTTATGTGCCAGGCCCAGGCTATGCCAGGCCTGAGATACCTAGTAAATGTGATGCTCTCACCCTCATGAAGATACCAATATAGAAAATATTATTTGTAAAAAAATTTTTAAACTACAAATTATGCTTCAAATTGTCAGTTTTATATGTCACATCCTGGTGGCTCATCTTCCTTTTCCCTTCTTTTCCTTCATGACATTTCCTCTGCAACTGCCCCTGGTAAACTTAGAATCATAATAGTCCATCTTGTCTTAGCAGAGTGTGAACTGGCTCCACACAGCTTTTGTGAGTAGATTCATCCATCCTTGTTGTGTAGGGGAGGTGACCGGTTTTCTCCAGCCTGACTGCAGAGAGCACCACTGACTGTTGAAAGTTAAGATGACACAAGAGATGCCCTAGTTCAATTTGTTCATTATATAGGTGAAGAAACTGAGACCATAGGAGAGGACATGGCTTACACAAGGTCACAGAGCTAGTTGGTGCTGACTCCAAGATTCCCAATGATATCATTTCAGCGGTTTTCTCTTTGTGTCTGTGCCTCCTCGCAGTTCTAGCCTCTGTTTTCTCCGAATCTCCCTCACCCCTCTCTCTCACAGCCCCCCAAGCTTTTAGTAGTTAGAAAAGGATAATGAAAAAAAATAAAAGAAAAGGATAATGAATGGAACCTGTCCTTTTTATTTTTTATATGAGTGAAAAAATAGTTTTTATTTACCTCCTCACATCTGACCAGCATAAAATAACTAAAAAAAATATTACATGACCAAAAATTACTGTGTTCTTTCCACATTATAGGTCTATTTGAGACCAGCTGGCCATTACACATTGGGTACTTCCATATATTGTGAGTAGGTTTTCCTGGTGGCCAAAATGTACAAAAATTTTCTTAACAATTACACTGATTAGGTGAAATAATTCTGGAATAGGTATATGTGAATTGCTCCTGAAACTTCCACAGATAAGTTTAAATGACTCTAGATGTGTGCAGTGGTATATAATGACTCTAGATTTAGATGCAGTGGTATATATAAGTATAAAGAGAAAAGGAAACATGGTTAGGGTCACTGATAACTCATCTTTTCTATTTTTATTTGCTACACACTCTGGATCTGTGTTCTTTTTTTATTTATTGAATTTAGAGACAGAGACAAGATGAGAAAGGGAGACAGAGACACACAGAGAGAAACATCGATTTGTTGTTCCACTTATTTATGTATTTATTGGTTGATTTTTATATGTGCCCTGACCAGAGATCAAACCCACAAGCCTGGCATATCAAGTCGAAGCTCTAACCAACTGAGCTACCTGGCCAGCATCTCTGGATCTGTGTTCCTTTTTATCTAAACATGTATTCTGAAAAAAAAACACACCAAATGAACCTGTTTGTAGAATTCATAAAAATTCCATGGAAAATAAACTAATGTACTAACTTTATGAGTTATACTTTAGAAAGGACAGGATGAAAAAATAGAGGGAAGCAATCAAGTCAACTCACAGTCATCTGGGAGAGAACTACTCCAAAGGTCCTTTTCCAAAGTGAAGATATTTATTTTTCACTATTTGGCCATTTGTTCATGCAACAGTTTTATGACCTGGGGAAAAATGGGGTTTCTTACTTCAATTGTTTTCCTTAACTTTTAAATTAATTGGCTATTTTGTCTAGAGATCTAGTCACTCATAGAAAATTCCAGAACCTCCAGAAATGTTTGAGTTGGGACTGTAAACCCTAACTAGAATCATATATAACCAACTTTCATAATACTTAATATTGACTGTACTGAGTATTAAGTTTGTGTTCAGCATAGCACTGAGTATTTCATGTGGATTATATCATTTAATTCTCATGCCAGCCATATAGGTTGTCCCCATTTTATACACAGGAAGGAACTGAGGCTAAGATGGACTAATGTCTTGTCTCACTAAGTGGCAATGTAGGATATGAAGTACTTTGAGGCCAACTGATTTTGGGGAGTCATTCTTAACCACTGTTGTTTTAGAGACATAGGAAAGAGAAGCAGAAACCAATTGAATACTTCTATATACCAAATTCATGAGTTTTCCCTTTGGGAAATGGGATTTCTTTATCATAGCAAATGTTGGCCACCCTAACCTAACATTTTGCCTTTGTGAGTAGCAAATATCACTTTCAGACTACAAAAGGGGGCCCCTGAACACTGGAATTTATTTATAAAAATCTGTGGATTTATTATTACATGTTTAAACTTCAGTCACCTTCAAAGTACTCTCCATTTGATGCAATACACATAACAAGACATTTTTCCCACTGCTCCAAACAGTTTATGAATTTGTCAATTTTGATGCCTTTTAGTGTTTCTGCATTTTTTTGTTTCACCTCTTCCACATCAGCAAAACATATCCCTTTGAGGACGTTTTTCATCTGGGGAAAGAAACAAAAAAATGTCACTCAGGGCAAGATCGGGTGAATAAGGAGGGTGGGTCACAGGGGTCATTTTTGATCAAAATCTGCTGAACAGTCAACACAGAGTGGGCAGGTACGCTGGTAAATCCCATCATGGAATAGGCAAAAGCATTTAAAGCGTCGTCAAAAAAAAAATTCACTGAAGCCAAATGCAGCCTCCTGCAACACTGATACAGATGGGTTCTGAGAACACTCACTTAGAATGGGAAATCTATACTACAAAGGGCCCTCCCTCCAGAAGATAATTCCAGTTTTTTTGGGTCTCCTCTTCATATCTAGAGGAGGTATTTAGCTCAGTAGATGCCTACCATCAGCACAGTCAGGCAATCATCTCTTGGGAAAAAAAGGACACTGATGATCTGGGTTGACCTTTTTGCACCCACTACTTTAGTGTTTTTCAAACTCTGATGGGTGTGTGAATCCCCTGGGTGGAAGGACCTTGTTAAAATGGAGACTCCGATTCAATGGTCGTGGGTAGGGATCAGGATTCTGCATTTCTAATTAGCTCCCAGATGAAGCTGATGCCACTGGTCAACAGGCCCCATTTGGAGTAGAAAGGCATTAGTAAGCCTCCAAGTGCTTCAGTTAAACCTAGCTGTGCCTCAGTTTCCTCCTTTGTAAAGGGGGGTTAATAATAATCTCTCTTGCAAAGGATTGTAGTATTTAATATGGGTAAAGTATTTAAAACAGGGCTTGACATATGGTAAACCTTCTTTAGATGCTAGCTATTGCTATTATTCCTTTATGCTCTTGCATTTTTCTTTTTGAATTTCATACCAGCTTATACCTACAGGGCATATATTAACAGTAACTAACATTTCAAACTGTATTATTCTGACCCTTCCCCTGTGATATTGGAACATCTGTGCAGCAGGGAATCAAGGCAGCCCTTAGACTTCCACACATGCTCCTTATTGTGCAGCCGGTCCAGACAGGCTATAAGCCATCCATGTCTTTCCCATCTCCCTGTAGCTCCTCCTCCTATGTTCATAGGATAGTTGAACCTTTGAGTTGGAGTATTTTTAGGTGGTCAGTTAGACCCACCTAATAGGAGGGGCTTCAAACGATACCTGCCACCTACATAAGAGACCCAGACCTAGGGAGGGAAAAAGAGGATAGAGTCCTCCACAGGTAGAGACATGAAACAGTTCCAAGCAAACCCTTCTCTGCTATCTCCCCATTTCTGCTCACCATGCTGGGACATCTCAGGGAAAACCCTGAGATCTAGGAAATTTTGTTTCCAAACCAAAAAACTGCATCCTCTCTGGGCAGCTCTCAAAGCTATGGATCAGGTGTCTCTAAAGTGAGGCATGAAAATGCCAGTGGATGTCGAGACAATCTATTTAGGTGAAAGCAGAAAATAATGAAACTCTATCTATCTTAATCTAAAAAATAAAGAAAACAAGAAAACCAAATATCATATGATTTCTTCTCCTTTTTTGTATTTTATTTTTTAATTCATTCTTTATTGTATTTTTTCCATTACCATTTAGTCCCCTCATATGATTTCTATGTAAAGTTATATCTACTAGTATATGGGCCTAAAATGTTTTACCATTAGGTGTGAAGAATCCTAGCTGAGAAATCATGCTTAGAGACTACAAAATTCACCTCTTTGTGGATGAGAAGAAAATTTCTCTCTGTAGGGTGACAATTCTGGTGTTCATCATCCTTTCATTTTCTTCCCAGGAACCCAAGAATGGCTCTTTTACATTTCCCTTGCATTGATTAGGGATCATGTAACTAGTTCTGGACATTATAATGTGGGAGGAAGTGATTCATCTGGATCTTAGGTTTGACCCAAAGGCTGCAGAAGAAGGTAGAGGCAATTGTGAAAGGTGCCTGGGTCTAACCTAGATGGGAGGAGAGCATCCAGAAAAGCAACCAACATAGGAATACCTGTGATTGACTTTGTGGGAGCAGTAAACAATCATTCATTGTTTTAAGGCACTGAAATGTTAGGGGTTTTGTTACTGTAACATATCCCAGCCTATCCTGAATAACACAGACTCCTCTAGAACTCCTTCTCTCCCAACTCCATTGTCTCATCAGTCCCAGCTAAAGACCTTCTGGATCCTGGGCATTTAACCTTTTACCAGGGAGGCTGTAGTACAGAGTAGAAGTTATGAAATCAAGCTCTAAAATCAGACTACCTGGGTGCAAATCCCAGCTCTAACATTTATTAACAGTGTGATCTTTTGAGAAACCATTTAGCCTTTCTCACTTTATTTCCACATGCTAAATAAGAAATAATGTTAGCATTTTATAGCATTCTTGAAGAATCAAATGAGAAAATCCTTCAGAGCAAGTCAGCATAGTGCCTGACACATAATAAATGCTCAATAAATATTAATTTTTGGTATTGCTATTATTGCAACTGCAAAGTTACCTTCATTCTGCACACATGAAGGCTTCCTCAAAAATAAAAAGACAAATACTGGTGCCTTCTTTCTGCTGTGTCACTGATCCCCCACTGCCTTCTCCCAACCCCCAGCCTCCAGGCATGTGGAGACATGGAACTGGTCTTTCAGGAGTGTTCCTCTCAACCACCCCCAACCCTCAATCCTGCAAGCCAACAATCAGTGGGAAATTTCTGTAGAGCTTTTGCTACTCTAGTCTTGGTTTCCTGACTGGATAGACAATATAATAAACAAGGCATAAAATTCTAAGATAAGGCTGCCAGGAGGTTACCCTGCCTCTTCTGGGACCTATAGGGTTGCAGGGAACTTCATGAAGCAGGCTCTGCCGCTATTGGGTAGACTATGGAGGAATTTTCTCTGTACTGAGTGAAAAACTGCTTCCTTCTCAACTCAAAATAAGCCTACCATCAGTCCAAGGCTTCTCAAACTGTAGCATACATCAGAATTCCATGGGAGGGCTTGTTTAAAAAAAAGAGTGCTGTGTCCCACTCCAGACTGTCTGATTTACCAGGTCTGAGGTGGGATCCAAGATTTAGCATGTCTAACAAGTTCCCAGGAGCTATGGATGCCGTCAGTGTGTAGACCACACTTTGGATAGCTTTATATTAGTCTCTTTGACTGCCTTTCAGAAATTTAAAGAGGGTGGGTGGAACCCCCATTTCTTTCCTCAGTTACTTCTCCAAGTTAAATGTGTTAGGATCCTCACTTTTTCCTATCCTGTGTCAGGCTGTGTCCCTAGTCTTGGCTATCCAAAGATGGAAAATACTTAGACTCAGTTCTCAGGGAGTTTACAATTATATGGAAAGAGGAGAGAAAAAGAGTTCACTATGATGACAACAAAAAATAGGTACTCTATTCCTACTGTGTGTTGTGACCTTCCCTAAAGTCTAGTGATTCAACAGTGAACAAGATGGCAAAGTCTTTACTTCGTGGACTCCTCTAGCCATTGGTAGAGACTGAACAGTGAACAGGAAATTATAGTCCAGTGTGATAAGAGTGTGGAGAAGAAAAGCCAGGGATCTCTGAGAGGACAGAGCAAGGAACCCAAACTCCAACATGCGGCTGGACTCTAGGGAAATGCTTCCTGGGGCAGGTGATAGCTAGGATAAAACACAGAAGATAAACAGGAATTAAGCGGGTAAGGGATGGGGTGGGAGATTCAAGTGGATGGAAGAGATATACAGGAGGCTGGTGTATATTGGTTAGAAGTGCTGTGTGGCCTAAAAGAGACTGCATATGGGGTCTGGCTAGAGGACTAGAAGAGGAATGATGAAAAGTGAGGCTAGAGCAGGGAGAGACTGCCCCTTCCCAGCTGGACATTAATGATCCCTGAGAGCATCTTCCTTCTTCCTTAAGGGTGGCATTTGAAATTACAGATCCAGACTTTACATCAGGCCCACTTGCCATTTGGGAGGTGGAGAACAGTTTTGCTGCATGTGTTATCTTGTCATCTGGAAGCATGACATGCAGTAAGGGGTAGAGCTGGATCAGGATTAAACATTGTCCAAAAATCCAGAAAGACATGTCTGGTCTGGGGACCTCATTCTTGCATTAGGGCCAGGTACGCAGAGTGGGTCATGTGTATGCTATAGTATGTAAGTAGGTAGGGATTGTGAGGCAGTTAGGAAGAGCTCCAGGGGAATATTTTGGACAAACTCTAGAGGGGAATAGTGAAGATGAAGCAAATACAGAATTTAAGGCACCTATGATGCTCTAGTCTAATTTGAAAGTTGGAAAGCCTGGCTGCCTGGGGGGAAAAGTGTAGAAATAGCATCTGGGAGAGGGGAGAAGAGGGTAGAAGAGAGAGGGGAAGGGAGGTAAGGGAGAGGAGAGGTGGGAAACTGAAAGGTGGGAAGAGAGAGAAGTGATATTCCCAGAGGCAGAGGTGAAGATGTGACTGTGTTGGTTAGGCCAATGAATAGTTTAGTAGGGTTTTAAAACAGAAACACTTTTTTCAGAGTATATTTTATTGATTATGCTATTACAGTTTTCCCAATTTTTCCCCCTTTGCCCTCCCCCCTTTTTTAAAGAAAGTGACCTGAAAATTGGGAAAATCTGGTAGAGGGAAAGTACAACACAGACTCCAAATGCAAACTGACCTGGTTTTGAGTCCCATCTTTGGCACTCACTTACTGCGTGACCTTGGCAAGCTGCTTAAATTCTCTGTCTCAGAATTCTCATCTGTGAGAGACTATAACAAAGCCCAGTTCACAGCGATGTTAGAAGACTTAAATGAGGTTCAGATATGCAGCTTCTGACACATAGGTCACTCAGGAACTGTTTGTTTCTATGCTAGACCTTCTGCTGAAATCTACAGAGAAAGTAACTCCCTTCCAGCTGGCAGGGCCAGGTTGAAGAACTGAAATTCCAAGGCTGGAGAAGCACTGATGGCAGGGACTGTTGCTGAGTGTAGAGAGGTTTGGTTGCTTTGTAAACTGACTATGTGCCATGGTTCAAAGAGGCATGTGGGTGCTGGAAATGCTGTGGGAGAAGAAAGGCTGGTGGTCAGAGGAATGATCTTTGATGGAGAAAATGTGCACATTTTCAGAGCAAAGAGCAAAGCTAAGATTCACTGATAGGAAGACAGAGCCTTGAGCCTTCTATTCAGCCAGAACATAAAAGGGTATCTTATGTTATCTTTAGTAGTCTGCATCTTAAAGGTGAATGTGGTACAACGTATTGTAGGCAGGGGATAATGATTTGCACATCATTTTGTAGTTTGAAATTACTTTTGTTTATATCATTTGTTCGGTCATTTAGCAAACATTTATTGAGTACCTAGGTTGTACCAGACACACATCTTCTTGGCTATTCACCAACAGTGCTTTTACACTGACTCTCCTTTGGGGATTTTCCTTGGCTTCTATTGATGTGAATAATCAGGAGTAACCCTAATTTCGTTTCCACTTCTGCCAGGTGTAGGGGAAACTTCCATTTGCATTCCTTCCCCTTTAGTGATGCCTGAGTGGTTAGCTAGCTGTGGTTAGTCAGTTCTGTTGGTTAATGAACTGAGCAAAGAGGTTAAGGTCATAGTTTTGATTCCCAGGGGTTGGTTTACCACTCCACTTGGGTACACTGCCATTCTTTCTCTTCCCCCAATGGATATGCTTCCTCCCACCTAAATGAAGGCCTGTGTACAATTTTTTCACCTTACCAAGGGCCATCTTGCTCCAACCCCTAGTTCTTGAGATTCAGTGTCATTTCCCTAGCTAAGCCTTACTCACCTCTAGACATGGTCAGGTACCTCAGTTTACTTTTCCATGGTGCCCTGTACTTCTCTGGTATGGCATTTATTAGCATTTTAATATAAAGTAGTGTATACCTGCTTGTGTCAGCTAGGGTAATGTTCCACTGCAAGTAATAGAAAACTTGACTAATAGATAAATAAACATATGAGGGTTTATTTATCTCCCATAAAAAGATTGGCAATCCAGCACAGGTCCAGTGGCTTAATAATGCTGCATGGTATTCAGACTCCTTTTCTCTTCTTTATCTGCTGTCTATAGCAAGTATGTTTCGTCCTCATGCTTACAAGGTGACTGCAGCTACTCAGGTATAGCTTCTGTACTCTAGCCCGAAAGAAAGGGAAAGAGAAAAAGTAAGCATCATAGGACTACTGCTTATGTTTTATGGGCAGAACTGGGTCACATGGCAACTTCTAGCTGTAAAGGTGCCTAAAGTTAAGTTGTTTTTGTTGTTGTTGCTGTTTAGCTTTTTTAACCTATAGAATAGGGGTAAGTCAGAGAGAAAGGGTAAGCCAAGTAAAGTGGACCAACCTATAGTACCTTCTATATGCCCTTATTGAACTTTAATAACTAAGAGGGCAAGCACTGTGTTTCTTTTGTTCACCATCATAGGTCCACCATGTACAATATCTTTCCCATTGTTGATACCCAATTAGCGTTTTGTTAAATGTAAACAGATGAATTCTTGCAAATAGCATCTCCAATTTTAGGTCTTAAGATGGACCAGAAGAGGATAGATGGATCAATACCATTTTGCAATTATGAGTAAGAAGAGTTTAAAATGGACACCATCAAGGGCCCCACTAGGATTTACACTGCTTTTGCATGAATTAGGAAAAGGCACCCACCCCTTCCTCAAGACATGTTACTGCCATCCACTGGAAAATTATCTTAATGAAATTATAAATCTATGACATCTGCATTGTGAATTGTGGCCCATAGATGTGGTGAGGTGGTCAACCAAACAACCTGCACAGCTATATGTGGTAACTTGAAGGAAATGCAAGCACACATCACCAGTAGGATGGATGTGGCCAATAAAGCCACCATCACACCTGTCTCCTGAAGCAGAGGAGGGGGGTACTTCCTGTGGAGCAAACCTAAAGATTTTACCTGGGCTGATGAGAACTTACCATATGCAAAGACTTGTCATTGTGAGGAAGCAGATGTATGGTGAGAAGACCGGGAGGTGTGCTTGATTTCTTCTCCCGCTCTTCACCTTGTGCCTCTAAAATGTGAGAATCACTTAATTCTTCTAAGTTTCAGTTTCCTCATCTCTAAATTGGGGACAAGAACTCCTGCCTCAAGAGATGTGTTTGAGTATCCAGTGAGATAATATACATGAAAGCCTTTAGGAATCTGCTCAGTATTTCAAAAATGTAAGCTATTGTTAACATAGAGAGCTGACAGGAAATAGATATTGAATGAGTATTTAGATCTTCTCTCTACCATTCTGTACACAGAGGACCTTGGTCATCCTTTCTCATCTGTAAACAGGTCTAATGACATAAGAACATACTTCCCAGGAAAGTTATAAGGATTCATATTAGTAATAAGTATTTAATAAATGTTAATGACTAACTTTGAGGCATTTGTGCCTTGCATTATGCTCTACATTTTGCATTCAATATTTCATTGAAATTTTTAAATATGCCACCTTTGACTTTATGGAAAAGCCAGAAAGTAAAATGAAACAAATGCTCCTAGGCCTTTTTACAAAAAAGAGCCAAGACTATGAGAAAAGAACCATACAGCACATGTCCATGGCTCTGGTTCTGTTGTGATATCTCTGATGTATAAAAAGGAAAACTTCTCAAAGAAAGCCTCCCCTCTCCACACCACACTAGGCCCATATACACTAGGCCAAATCTGAATGCTGGTCATAATAGGTAGTAACTAGAATCTCTCACTGAGTGGTTAGGGTTAAGTGATATTGAGTTCATGTAAATGTCACTATTTACAAAGCAAAAAGGAACCAAAAGGAAGAAAAGGCCAGCCAGGCAGGCAGGGAGGGTCAGGTCAGCCAGGAAGAATCTTGGCTCTTATATGTTGTGATTCTCCTCTGCATAACCCTCTTCCCTGTATTCCCTCTGGGGTGGAGGCCCGTGACAGCCGAGAAAACCTATTCAGATGCTGGATCAGTGAAATAGAATGGCAGAGGGTTTTGAAGTAGAAAGCAAGCACCAAACTGGTTAATTTAAATGCTGTTTAATGGCTGACTTTCTCATGTACAATCTCCTGGAGCTGTATTGGTCTAACTGTCTAGTAACAATATTTTATCCTGTTCTCTTTTTCATTTGTTTGGTCTTCACCACTGCCAATGTCCCCTAATCTCTTCAGGGTATAGATTTATGGGTGAAACAAGATGTTTTCTCTTTATTTCTCATATCACATTACGCTGGAGTAAATAGTACTTCATTTACCTTCCTTCTGCCCCATAGAAGAAAAACTGTGCTGAGCACCCAAGTCCCTGGGCTGGTTGCTATGTGGTCTGAAATGGACATCTATTGTGTATGTCACAGTTTATAGCAGAGTGGTTAAAAATCAGCTCCCATTCTGGTGACTAAATTTTATTGACTTTTTCAGGGCCTGTGGTGGGGCTGACATGTCCCCCATTTAATTACTTCCTCCTTTTTGACAGCAGATTGAGTTAACCAGAGGATATGCAGGTGGCTCTGGGGCCAGGGAACTTCAAGTGGCCATGGCTAGGCAGCTGAGAAGGGGCTGGGGCAGCAAAAACTGGGGATATAACAACCTGCTGGCAGTTGTGAACTGTGGTTTTATGGTTGCACTGGGGGCAATAACCAAACAGTGGGGCTTTTAGACTAATTTGAAGAATGCTTTGCATAAATCCCAGCTGCTAGCCATATGTCCAATTATTGTAGAGGAGAGGGTGTGTTTCCCTGAGCTCTTGTTTTCTACCCTGGAAGTCAAGACCAATCAAGGTTCTAAATGCCAAGCCTGGGTCTTTTCGGCAGGACAGTCAGCCACAAAGACTTGAGCTGATTTAATCACAACCTAAATTTTTATTATGCTTTACCAGATTTTTCCTCCCAATAATGTTGTGTCATTGGTCCTTATGAAACCCCATAACATAGGCTAGGTAGGAATCTTTCATTTACAGACCAGAAGACTGAGGCCCAGAGACACTGTGACCAATATAATAAGAGCAAACATGGAGCTAACTAAGTGTAAGGCACTCTTCTGAACCTTTGAGGAATATGTATTCAGTTTATGCTTGTATTGATCCTACAAGGCAGGTACCATTATTATTCCTGCTTCACTGAAGAGGGAACTGAGCTCAGAGAGGTTACTTATCTTTCCCATGGTCACACAGCTAGTAAGGAGTGAAGCTGACATTTAAACCCATGCAGCATGGCTCTAGAGTCTATATTTATAACCGCTATACCTGATGCCAGCTGGCTTGCAGTGACAGAGCTGGAATTCACATGCAAGTGCTCACACTCCAAGTTCACGTTTTCCCCTAGGCCATACCACTCTTCTGAAACTTGCTCCTTGAAGATCCTTAATTCTTGGCAGTATGAGCTGCAGCAATTCAGATTTGGACTCTTTTCATTTAGTATTGCAAAGTCTTTCACTTAAATGTATTTGATTAGTCCCTCCCTACCTACTTGCAAAGAAGTCATAGGCCTTACCAGTCCAAAGGAGCTGTAATGTGTTTGGAAATTACTCCCAAACCAAGGCTTTGGAAAAATACAGGTATCCAAGTGTTGGGAGTTGTAAAGCTTGGCAGCCTAATGCCTGGAACAGGTATTTTCTCTCCACATTTCCTGGGAAAAATGGGTGTGGTTCTCACAGCACTGGTTGATTTTGTGAGCCACTGCACTTTAAACTTTCACACACCCAGAAAGCTGGCCTCTCCCTCTGGGAAAAGGTCATTCCAGCACTGACTTCCCTGACAATTATGGGTTTCTTAGCTAAGGTGCCTCCACCAGCCTGTGGTTAAGTATGAACAAACCAGGTATAAGGGAGGGGACTGTTTTAATGTGACAGTATCTCCAGCTGCCCAGGCCAACTTTCTCACAAGAGAAAACCAGTAAAAGCTTTGTTCCACATTCACTTGGTGCCACAAAGGAAACCTCTGGGTGTGTTCAGATTTTTATATTTCATAGCCCAAACCAAATGTAGACCAAACCAAAATTAGAATTTGTGAAAATGGCCAAAAAGAAGGAGTATGACTCCCACTTTCAGTTCTAAGTAGCTCTTGTTTTTCCTCATTTGCAAACTAACTCTGTAGCCAGGCATTAGGTAACATGAAACAGGTAAGACCACTCAACTTTAGTCTCCACAAAAAGAGACTATTAGAAAGAAAAGAACAAAATGGTTTGTGATGTAGTAATCAGTCATATTTCTCCAAGTTGGACTCCTCTAGAATCTGACCCTGAGACAAATATTTGGGTGCAAGTAGTTTATTTGGGTGGTGATTCCAGGAAGCATCATTAGGGAGTAGAGAGGTAAGACAGAGAAGAAATGAAAACCAATTCAAAATGTCAAAACAGATTACTCCTGTGAGCAGCTAAGACTCGGTTCTGATGGGCAGTTTAGGGAGATACTGCAGAACATGCCTCAAAGTTCCCACCTGAGGGACAGGGAAACTGTGATGTTTATCCTGCATCTCTTGTTGGTCATTGGCTTAGGGTTGCCCTGTGTGTACTAACTCCCTAGCACTCTGGCCTCTTCCACCTATGGGCTAAGAATATCTTATTTGCTTACAGTAAGAAGGCATTGGGCTACATGGAAACAGTGAGTGTCATGGGGATATGAACAGGGCACTGACATCATCTACTGTTCTGTGCTTAAGAGCTAAACCAGTTTATGGAGGAGGAGGGAGTACAATATATGGTCATTGGAATTCTTTTGGTGGCAAGTGACAGAATCCCAACCCAAATCAACTTAAGCAAAGTTAAAAGTAATATAGCTCCAGGTGCACAAATAGTGCTGTCAGTGTTCTGTCTTCTGTCCATCTCTTACTTCTGCTTTCTTCGGTCTTGGCATTATTGTCTGGCTGGGTGAGAAGACAATGGAAAAGATAGCAACTCTAGGTTTACATGATTCTTACTCCTCCTGATCTCAGAGAAGAACATTTTTCCTAATAGCTCTGGATGAAATCTTGAGGAAGGCTTTGATTGGCCTGTTGTGGATCATGTGCCCATCTCTGTACCAGATGAAGTGGCCAAGGAAATAGACCAGACTCAGGTGTCATCCTACCCAAACATCATGGACGAAGCAGAATTTCTGGGACTTGTGGGAGGCATGGTTCTAAGAATGTGCTGAAAAACCAACTTTTAAACAAACAAACAAACAAACAAACAAACACTCTGATATGTAGCTGATTTCCAAGTTGTAGGTACTCCCACCATTGCTAATTTCAAGCTACTGATATGATGTCACTGAATAGGAAGTTAGGAAGAGATGTGTACATTCAGCCCTGTGAGCCAGTATGAGCTGACTCTAGGACACCTCTCCATAAAGAGGGACCCTGACCACACAGTTTGGCCACTACATCTGGAAAAGAGAAGGTCAAGGTTTATCTTGTGAAGCCTTGGTAGTCATGAAGGTCCAGATTAAGAATTGACAGGGTAGCTTGTTTTGTTTGGCACACATGATGTTTGGGTGGACTGATATAGTAAAAAGTGTTCTCCTTCCCCCATATTCTTCATGTTGCAAACACCTCCAGGAATCATTTAACCTAAAACTTGATGACTTTTAAAAATGCTTAGCAACATACATTCTACTGCTGTGTAAGTTCCATGAAAGCATGGATCTTTGCCTAGTCCTTTTAGCACTATATCCCCAGGGTCTAGAAGACAGTTCAGAAAAACACAAAGACACTCAATATTTGTTCCATGAATGCATGAATGACTGGTCAGTTCATGCAGTTAGGTGCATTCCTCAACACAAATGTAACCACTTAACGAGTAACCAACCCCTTGCTTGTGATGCCCAGGGTATATAGACCTCATTTTATATCTCACAGCTGCCACCACAGGCCCTTCAAATTCTCTCATCCTAATCCTGCGAGGGACCACAGTTGGTGACTGATACCCTCAATCCACATGCCACACTGCTTTCAGTGTATAGAAAGTGTGACTTTGGCCCTTTGTCCTGTAACTGGCACTTTGTTCTCTTTGGTGGCATTTGTTGTTTTAGGCCAGGAGAGGTGGATCTCCTTTCCTGCCTTGGTATTCATCCCTTCCCAGGCAGGGGCCAACTATGATGGCTCCTTGTCATTAACTCAAGGGAGTCTTCCAGGGCTTGCCTGATTATAGCCTTCTTATACATTAGTACATAGAACTTTCTGCTTTTGCAGTTCTTTTATTTCAAAATAAAAAAAAAAAAAAACATTGCTAGGAAGCTGCAAAGTTGAAAAGTTGTTACACACACACACACACACACACTCACACTCACACCAAACCAGATTTGCTAATAACAGGAGAATGGGAAGACCTGAAGCTGAGGGAGCGTTTCAAGGTCACAGGCAAGGAGGGGCCTGTAGTAGTGATGATGGAAAAGATGAATAGACAACAGTTGAATGCATTATTTAGTATGTTCCACATCGCAAAGCCAAGAATGTTTCCTTCGCATCAGAAGATTTGATCTATCAGGCTGGCTGTCTCCTCAGAGGACACCCCCCGGTCTCCTCTTGAGTTCATGGAGACATGGTTGTCTAGGTGACAACTGTCAGGCAAGAAGCTGCAGGTTGAATAAAATCACCTTAACTAATAGACCAGCGTGCTATTATGTACCTGAAGGTTTAACTGCTATATTACCCTGAAAGAATCATTTGGAGGGGAGGACGGAGCTTGCTTTTCCCTGGGCTACATCAGTGAATTCAATTTCTATTGAAAAGAGACTAGCATTTTAAAAACCATGGTGTGTGGAGCTTTGAGTCCTTTTCTTCTTTCAGTGAGAAATGATTTAATAATGAACTTACAACAGCAGGGCCTCCAGTCAGCCCCCTGGAGCCCTGGAAGAGGGAAGAGGCAGTGTGGAGGGGTTGGGGGTTGGCAGGCTCTACCCTCTTCTGTCCCTGCTCAGGTCCAGGCTGTGTTACTGAGGTTACCCCAGAGCAACTTGGTTCAGACAGGGGTAGTCTGAGCAATAATTTTCTTCCCTCACAACATTGCTGGGTGCCTCTAATTAACAGTTGTGAATTTCTTAATGGGGTTGTTATCAGATGGAAAGGGGCTAATTGTGCTGGTCACAATAGTTAACCTCTTCCAGAAGGAAAGGTGTGTGTGCATGCGCATGCGTGCCTGCACACCCACATACATGTGTGTCTTCCTTGGTTCTTTTTGCAAATGAGGCAGGAAAGCTTGAGAATCATCTAAATTCTTTGGTATCAAGACACCAGCAAATGAAAGATTGTATTCACTGAGATTTTCACTAGCAAGCGTAGTCAACATTTACTTGGCCTGCCAGAGCACTAAACACTTTACCAGTGTGATCATGTTTAACCCTCAGTACTCCTGAGTCTTAAAGGTGATTATTTTTACTCTCAATATACAGGTTGGGAAACCAACACTTAGCGAGTTTAGGAAACTTGGTCAATGCCCCACTCATGCCAGCAAAAGTGAGAGCCTATTGCATTCAGAAAATCCTGCCAATGCTGAGAGCTGAGCAGAGGAACTTGAGCTTCCTTCATTAAGACAAAGTAGAACATCTCCTGAAAGGATCTGGACAACATGACCAGAGCTATTCTACCCCCCACACATCTGGGCAGAATCTTGCCTTACCTTCAGCCCCAATTCCTGTTTCTGTTCTGTATTTTCTTTGGGCCCTTTCTTTGATTGTAAATAATATATCTGTTTTATTCCCCTGTGACTCAAGAATCTGGCCTTTAATTTGCATATACCCTTCACAGGCAACCTGGCTAATATACACATATGGTGGTCGACCATGTGCTGGTTGGTGCTGGGTAACTGAGGAGGCAAAGATAAATGGCATCAAGGCACTGCTTGAGGAAGCTCAGGGTCTAAAGAAAGAATAAGGTATAAAACTACACAATCAATGCAGCCTGATTATTATAATAATAATAATAGAATCATATTGATAACAACAACAACTATTTTTTAAGTGCTTCCTATGTGTCAGGTCTTGTGCTAAGCACTGGAAATAAGCCTATGAGGTAGATATTATTATTATTTCCAGTCTAAAGGTAAGTTCTCATATACTGAGTGCAAAAACATATATGATGTTTTTCCCTATTTGCCATAGGTTTGCTGTTTATAGGCTCTTAGGAGCTGAGCATTGAGGAACTGAGCATTTTATGAGGAGACAGTATTTTAACATATTACAAGCCATGTGGTTCTGGACGAAATGGTGGCCTTGATGAGGAAGAAGTAAAAGTAAGGCTAATAAGGAAACTGGGAAGAAGGGCTGGAACTGGGGAAAGCTGTAAGTCTTTTGGTAACTAAGCCAAGGTGCTACACACCTTAAAATCTATGACCATTTAGACCATTGGCCAGGCCCATTCTCTGGTTCATGAATCTTATGGGAACAGAATATATTCAACCAGATTCTCCTGCTTCGAGGCTGGATGTCTGATTGTTTACCACATGTAGAAGAAAGCCACCAGCAATATTTTTAGTGAAATAACTTGGATTCTGCTTTCTTCTTTATATTTCAGTGCTTGTCCATATATGGGGTTTTTATATATGGGAGTATTGAAGTCTTTGATGAATAAATGGCTAGTCAATGGCAAATTAAAATATTTTATTGGAAATGAACATGGATTTAATAGACTTAATACATTATGGCATTCTACTATGTGCTAGGTTAGATAACATGTTAGATACCAGGGTAAGGAAAGGAAGGGGATAAGCAAAAATGACATAGTCCTTGCCCTGTGGTGCTTGTGAATGCTATATATTAATTGAACAATATAGATAAATGTATAATTATAAACTGAGCTGAGGACCATAAAGAAAAGGGTGTGGCATTGGAAGATTAAAAATAAGGAACATTGAGGAAGTGATGTTTGAGCTGAGATCTAAAAGATAAATAGGTTTGAAAAATTGGAGGAAGGACATTCCAAGCAGTAGAAACAGCATGTGCAAAATATTTTTGTGAAGTTGAAAGGACACTAGTGTGGGTGAAACAGAGGTAGAGGAGGAGGATGTCATGTAAGATGAGGGTGGAGAGGCCAGCCAGGACCAGGTCATACAGGACCATATAACCATGTTAAAGATATTGGTCATTATTTTAAATGATGGGCTACCATTGAAAGATTTTAAAGCAATAAAGTGACATGATTAGATTTGTGCTTTGAAAATATTACTGTCTGCCATATGGAGCCTGGATTAGAGAGAATAAGAGTGAAGGCAGGAAAACCAGTTAGGAGACTATGTCCAGAAGAGAGATATTGGTGATTTAGACCAGGGTGTTGGTAATGGAGATAGTGAGAAACAGGTGGAATTGAAATATATTAGAATATAAAACTGACAAGTCATTGTGACCTGCAAGCTAAAAACAAGCATCAAATCTCAAAGAACCAGGAGAGTATGAGGGGAGGATGGGAATTCAGAATGGAAGTTCTAAGATGAAAAGGTAATGTGTGAAAGACAGGTTGGGTAGAGCAAGTTATTAATTAACCTGTGTCACCCCAATATATTATTTTAAAAATAAAAACAGACTTAGTCTGCAGAAGGATGGCTGTGTAGTGCCTGGAGTATTTGAGCAGTGATCTTTGTTGCTAAAAGGCATTGGCTGTTCCTGTACAGGGCTCTTGTATGTAAGTACCTGTGGAGCTATAAGCAATAAATCTGTAATGATCAATATTACTATTCTATCAAACAGCAGCCATGTCATGTCACAAAGTACTCCCTGGAGGCCTTCATTGAATAGAGCAATTCTTCTAGGGTTTTTTTTTATTGTATACTTTGTAAAACAGTGTAGACCATATCAAAGATAAGATGGGTTTTCAGATGGGGGACTTTAAGAGTGATCAGACCTCATGAGTGAATTTAGACTGTACATTTGAAATTATAACTAAATTTAATTTAAATGTATACATAGTTTATAAATAGAAGGACTCAAGACAATGATATGGATCAGAAATTCTAAACATGTAGCCAAATACATATAAGAATTTAGTTATAAAGGTGGCAACTCAAACTACTGTGAGAAAAGATGGACTGGTTAATAAATGGTGTTGGGATAACTGTTTAGCTACCTAGATTAAAAAAATAAAAATGAATCTAGTTCTCATATCATATATCAAGAAAAATTCCAAATTTGATCCAAGGTTCAAATGCAAAAAGATGAAGTCTTTAAAATTATTAAAGAAAAACATGTAGAAAATTCTTGTATAACCCTGGATTAAACGGGTCTTTCTAAGTATGAATTGGGATCCAGACTCAGACTCAGACTCAGACTCATAGAGACAGAGAACAGACTGACAGCTGTCAGAGGGAGGGGTGTATGGGGCCTGGGTGAATAAGGTGAAGGGATTAAGAAAAAAAAAAAAAACCCCTCATAGACACAGACAACTGTACGGTGATTACCAGAGGGAAAGGGTTGGGGGGAGGTAGAAGAGGGTAAAGTGGAGATAAAAAGTAATGAAAGGAAACTTGACTTGGGATGGTGAATATACAATGTAATAATGGATGATGTATTATAGAACTGTACCCCTGAAACCTATATAATTTTATTTACCAATATCACCCCAAATAAATTCAGTTTAAAAAAAGAAAAAAAGTTCAATAAATTTAGTTACATGGAAATCAGACTAAACTACATGGCAAAAAGTACAATAACATAAATAAATAAATAAATACATACATACATACATACAAACTGAAAGAAAAGTTGCCATCCATATCACAAAGTACAAATCTCCCTAAAAAAAATCAATAAGAACAACAACATAATAGAAAAATGCACAAAGGATACAGATAGTTCACAGAAAAGGAAATATAAATGGCTCTAAATATTATGAAAAGATGCTCGACTACACTCATAAAATGAAAAATATAAAATAAAAGTATCCTAAGATACCATTTATTTTTACCTATCAGATTTCTTTAACAATAGCAAGCTACTAGCTGTCTATTGGCAAAGTCTTGGGGAACAGACACGTTCATACCTTCATTGTGGGAGGGCATATTTTCCATGGCCCTCTATGGCAGACACTTTGGCAATATTCATCAAAATTACAAATGCCTATTTTTTTTGCCCATATGTTTAATTTTAGTACTTTATTCTATTGAAATGCTTGCTCTCATGAAATGATGTATGTGAAAGGCATTGCAGCATTGTTTGAAATAGCACAAGATTAGACACAACCTAATGTCCAACAATTAAGAACTGTTTAAATAAATTATGTCACCTCCATTCAATAGAATACTATGCAACCATAAAAATAAATACGGACAGTCTCTATATGTTGATGCTCAGCTGTTCAAGATATACTTTAAAGTGAAAAAAGCAGTGAAGAGAGGATTATATACTCTTTGCTACCTTTAGGATGTAGAACTGACATTTATACTCATATTTATATATGCATAAAGAAATTAGGAAACATACAAAAGGAGACTACTCTATTTCATTGATTTTGAGATATACATTTTTCTAATTTTGAGATCTGTGATAATTAGCTATAATACTTTCTGTCTTAATGGTACATAAAATAAGGATGCATCTTAAAGTTGATGTCTTAATATTTGATGGAATACAGTAATAATATTGGTTGCCTATGGTGAGGGAAGACTGGAGAAAGGAACGAGAAGCCTTTTCATTTATATACTTGTTAATATTTCTGTTTGAACCATGTTAATTTAGTACCTATTCAAAAATTGAATAAATGATATTAATAAAAATTAGAGTATACATAATATGTTATTATTATATATTAGATTATTTTTAGATTAGTTTCTGGGGTCTACCTACATCCTCCTATAGTGATGGTTTAAGTAAGAGACCCAGTTCTAAGATATTCAAATAGATCTGAACTGACCTACACTTGGAACATACTAATTGATGAAAAGACAACAGCTGTGTGCTGTGCTAACCTGGGTCCACCTGGAAGCTACTGGCTCCTCGGCATCACACCTGGTACTGCCAATAGGCAGGACATTATTTTTCTAGATGTGACTAGTGCATCTTTACTTTGGGAACCAGGAAGACATTGCCTCATCACAAAGCTTTGTGGGATATGGAGGAACACTGGTAAAGCCTCTATTCTGATCTAGTAGACATTTTCAGAGCTCTCAGGCAAAAATCAATGATTCGGCGAACACACAACTGAACCAGAATCTTGCTTATACTTTTTTCTCTCTTCAAAAGACTAGATAAGCTCTGAATTAGGTAGGCTTTTCTTTTTGGCATTTATTTTAGTGATGAGAGTAATTGCCTTTCTTCCCCTCCTCTCCACTTCCACAAACTTTTATCAGATTCCCTGGGTTAAATGTAATTTCTAAGTGAGACATTGACAAGAAGTAGGGTGACAAATACCACAGGAAGAGGTAGATGTATAGCATCCTGAGTTGTACTCCAAACAAATATTTTCTAATGAAAAATAGAACTGTAAGAAATTACAGGTCTTTCTTTCTGCAAAAGGAAAGTTTCATAACTTTGTGGAATGCCTAGTTTAGGTTAAAGAGATCTGGATTCTAGATCTAAGTTCTTCAGTAAACCAATGAATACTTGTGGGGTACTCTTTCAGTAGCTCTTTCAGTTTTCTTATGTGAAAAATGGATTAAATGCTACTTATTATGCTTTTCTTAAAGGGTAGAGAGAGGATAAATGAGACAGGTTTGGAAAGATACTTAAATGTACATCTATCAAAGTGCTGCAGATAGAGGGAAGGTTCTATTTTTGCCATCATTTGAAAGAGAATTAAAATTGTGCAGAGAGGCCATTTGACAGATGCTTGTCATGTCTCAGAGATTCCTCTTTCCCAAATGTTCTGTGTGACAGTTAGGAAACATCCCTGAACAGTAACAGTTCAGAGTGGGGAGGTGTTAGGCCTGTAAACACCTGATGTAGTAACAGCAATAATAACTAAATTGTCCTTCCCAAAGTATTTTGACACCCTTTATGTCATATCATACTCCAAACAGTTCTGTGATGCATGTTTTTGCATTATTATTCCTAGTCACATTACGGATGAAGAACCTGAAGTCACTGAGCTAAGCTGGAAATTAAAACCAGGTTTCTCTAGCTCCAAACTTCATGCTCCTTCCACAATACTATCCTGCCTCCCCTCCTTTCAGCTCTAAACTGATGTCAGCAACATGTCACATAAGCCATAGAAATCTGGAATGAGCTGCTCTGAAGAGCAGAGATGGAAACAGCAAGGAGAAATGCAAACTGTTTTCTTTTTCTAACCTAGGCTTGTAGCACACATGCTCTAGGACATATGGTGACCACCTGGAAATGGACTCACTTAGGCCATTGCAGAAATTCAGCCTAACAACACTGTACTCAGGTTAGAAAGCACTGTAATACCCTAGTCCCCTAAAATTTTGGCTTCAGGAGAATTCCCTTGGCAAATGGTGATCAAGAATAGCAGTATATCTGTCGACACATAAAATAAAATGTCAGTCGATGTATGGGGCCATGGTAGTAGTTGATCTTAAATGACTTCAGGCAGATTGTGCTCTAACCTAACCATGGATGTCACTGTTAATGATCCAACCATGCACAATTATACAAACAAACGAGAGCCACAAGTGGCTAGAGAGCCCCTAAGCCAACTTAGTTCCATAAATTGGGTGCTCTTATTAGAGAGCCAGATAACCTAGTTCCAACTGGTGAGAAGTAGAGCTGGCCTGGGGAGAGACAAATGACATTCCTTAAGCCAAACCTTGCCCCTGACCTGTTTTTTCAGATAAAGTTTTATTAGAATACACCCATGCTTATTTGTTAACGTATTGTTTGCTTCATGCTACAATGACAGAATTCAGTGGTTGACAAAGACTACATAACCTATAGCATTGAGAATATTTACTATGTAGCCCTTTACAGAAAAATTTTGACTGTATTTGTTCTAGACAATGAATATGCAGGTGATTTTAGACTTGTGAGTGTAGCCAAAAGCCCTGGCCATGTCCCCTGCTGAGGAAAAACAGAAAGAGAAAGATAATAAAAATATCCAGCTAGCCAAGCCCAGACAGATACTCCAAAGGACCTGGCTCCAGCTAAAAGGGGGCAATGGTCTTGTGGATTCCAATATCTAGGAGTCCTAAACAACTTGTATGTAGTACATATAGTATATACTATGTTATATAGTATATAACTGTGTTAGCCACTATATGAAGAGACTCAGAGACCTGGCTGACCATTCTGCTGACTGCCCTCTCTATCAACCTCTATGATGTTTGAATTAAGCTGCATCAGAGGGAGCCCTAGTTAGAAGTCTATTGTGAGAGATGTCCCTGGGATGTTGGAGGTCTCTATTGGATGTAACAGGCAGTATTCAAGGGGTACTAGAGAATTTAGTGACAACAGCTAATCAGGCTCTCACAACCCTGGAGAAGCCTCTTGAATCAGGAACCCAAATTAGTGGATCTTAAGGGAACCTCAAAGATCATCTGGGCCACAAGAATAGAATGGCTTGTTCAGGGGCTCACCATGAGTTCAGTGGTGAAGACTAAGTCCATTCAGGGTGTTTTCTGCCACTACATGTGCTGAAACTTATCAACTTACAGCACATTGTCTGAGATACCAAGAGGGCTAACGGGGTGTTTTTAGGTTCAGAATGACCAGTCCTTTGTGATCTGGACCTGTTAGGCAGAGACGGCTATTTGAGGAAAGCTGAAAATCCATGATCCCTGAAGCTCAGTTTCTTACAGTGTTTAAGGGGCTGAGGAGGGTCATGAAAAAGCATTTGTGGATGTATGGGAGAGGAAGGAAGGAGGCAGTTTAGATGGTTGATGTATGGCTTTTTCATAAAGAACTGGAAGTGTAAAACCTCAGTCAAAGCCAATGGGGCAGGAGCCAGGACAAGTAACCAAAACACTGGAAAGAAAGGAACACATCCCAAAAACATTGCCAGAGCCTACACCCTTGGAAAATAAATCAATCATATCAGAATCAGAATCAGAATCCAAGGCAGAGTCACTAAGTAGAAATAAGGACAATGCAAGGAAAGGAAAGAGTTCCATTCTGATACTGAGATGGTGTAGACAGGCTGAGGTCATGGCAACAATGTGAGGCATGTGGGATTAGAGATTCCACATTCCAATAATGTACCAACTCTCCTATAATGATGATTACAGTGTAGGCTCACAGGGTTCCGGAATGCCAATGTTGTTTTATAGGTGACTGTAAAAATCTTGAAGAAATGTGTGAAAACTTGATGTACGTGATGACCACTGTTGCTACAAATATATAAAAGGGTAGCTGGTTATAAATAGAATCCCTAGTCAGTGAGTTTCATAGCACCTACAGAACTGCCTGGGAGTCAAGATGGTTGCATAATTGAGTGCCATGTTCTATTCAGCAAGAACCAAGCAAACACAAATGAACACAAGACCAGATCAGTAGAAGACTTCGGGAGACCTTCACCAACCAAAGGTAAAAAAGTAAGAAAGACCTTGAGAAATAGTGCTTGGAGGTTCCCCAATGAACGTAGAGCCTCCTGTTTTGAAATCTGGCTGTCCGTCTATAATATGGGTCTTTGAGTAAAGGAGAAAGAACATTTGTTCTTAGAAATGTAATCCTGAATAAACCATAAAACTGAAAATAAGTCTAGTTTGTCTTTGGCATTTGTTAGCAGCTAGTTCAACAAATTTTATTGCATACCTGTGGACACTGTACTCTGTAATAGGTACTTGAGGCATGAAGATAAATCAACACAGCTACCTTCCTCTGGGGACTTCTTGCTTAATAGAGGAAATACACAACAAGTAATTTTTGTATAATTTAGTTAGGGTCAGAGTTAACAGAGTACAGAGTCATAGAACTCAGCATAGGATATTATGGAAGATTTTGGAAGGGGAGGCCGTGTATTTCCCTAATGGGGTAAGTAATAGTCAGTGAAGCAGGAGAAACAGTGGACATTAGAAACCAGTGGAATGAAGAGACTCAAGAAACAATAAAAAGGCAGCCATGTCAACTACAGCAGATAAGAGTGAGAACAGTTTCATTGGATTTGGAAACAAGGAGGCCGTTGGTGACCTTAAAGGCAGAATGTTTCAGTGGAGCACAGTGGATGGTAGAAAGCAAAAGAAGGACCATAACTGAGAAAGGAACAGGAGCAATAGACAGTGGTTGTAGGAGGTTAAAGGGAGCCTATGTGTGTGTCGTGTTTTTGTTGAGTTCGGGATTTTTTTAAGATTGGCAGCATATTTATGATGTATATAGGCTGCAAAGAAAGTGAGTAGAAAAGGACACGATGACAGATAAAGGAAAAAAGGGAAATGGCTTATGGAGGTGTAATGGAGAGGCTGGTCTTGTACAAGAAGGCTGATCTCATCCTGCTGAGATTAGGAGTGGGACTTAGGAGCAGTAGGAACCATGGCGTTAAGTCAGTAAATTGGGAAGGGTGATAGAGGGTACAGCCTTGATGGTTTATTTTCTCAGTTTGTAGAAAACCCAGCAAACTCAGAGTGACCAGACTGTAGAGGCTTGATATGAGGCCTGAAGAAAGCAGCACAGGCCTGAAGGGGCCCTGAGGGGAATGGATGAGGTGCTGAGCAGGGACCAGCTACATGAATATCACTCTTGCTTCACACATGAAGGTTTCAGTCACTGTGGTGTGGAGGTGGCATTTCTTGGTATTTCCCTCTCCAGCAAGGTCTTCCTGTGACAAATAGCTCTGAATTTTTTGGTGATAGATTTGACTTTATGGTCATTGGTCCTATGTCTGCCTGTGGAAGAGAACACTCCTATGGCCTTGGAATAACAAGAAGGCTGGTCAGTAGGGCAGAAGGTGGAGTTACAGGAATATTCTGAATTCCTGTAATCAAAGGTGGACACCTGATCTCTCCTGGCATCTCTCAAAATGGTTCTACCCTTCCTTGACAAGGGCTTATTCTGAACCATGCCACAAGCAAGGGCAAGAGTTCTGAACAAATTAGAGACCTCTACTGTAGTCACTTTCTCCCACTATTGCTCAATCACACTGCCTGCCTCCCTGCTTTATAGCCCATTTGAACTGCACCCCATCTCCCACCCACCAGTGCTGTGCAGCTATCTATGCATGATTCACATCCCATCTACCCTATAACCTCACACTCACAGTTCACTTGACTGCCCTGGGCCCTCCAACCCCATTCCTGCTTTAATGCACTTCACTTGAAATCAGTAAAATTACAATAACCATCTTTGTTTATACTACTCTCTTGGCATTTATTATCTAATGTTTTGTTATTGCTGTTTTTTCTTGTTAATATATCTTATCCCCTCACCTGCAACAAAGAAGTGACCTTCTCAAGGGCAAGGATGAAATCCCACATGTTTGGTTTTGGTGTTCCGCAGCACCAACTCTATAGTTGTTGATAAATAAATACTGCCAGTTTATTTGGTTGAATTGATGGATAAAGCAGGCCTGGGTGTGTTCTGCCTTAGGGCAGGCTGGTTCTTTGTTGACCCATGGAATACTAGGGTTTTGAAAGCAGACACCCACTGTGGGAGGAGCTGGGGAGAATGTTGTCAATAAATGTGACTTTCTTATTGAAAAGTGTGTAGATGGTGATTAACAGCTTCTGGTAGTGTTCTCTCATGGTCTACAACATGCCAGTATAAAAGGGTATTTGGAGAAGAAGTACGTGGAGTGAAAATCTGCACCCTCTGTGGTTCCCATGTCTCCTGAAACCCCCCAACCACCCTATCCTTCCTCATCCTGCCCTTGTTTCCAGACATTAATTCCTGCAGGCAATGCCTGAGAGTCACACAAGTGACCCTACAAAGCAGATAGCATGGCTATCCAGTGCTCCATCTGCTTACATGTGATTGTCCTGTTGCAAAGATGAAATAAGACTTTCTTTTTTTCCATCTGATTTATGGAGCAGGAAAAAATCATTGTGGAAGTAAGAACTACAGAGATAACTACTATTCCTTCTTGGTCTCTGCTGGAGACATTTCAAGATTTGTGCTTTGTGAATTTGGGCTTTGTAACCAGTTGCACCTGGTTACAGGACTGAACCATGGAAAGTTGGAAGGCTGAACTTGGTTTAAATGTTGGTCTACGGAAATCCCTTCTTAGGATTTTCAGAGGGGAATATTAGTGGGTGAGTAATGGTCTTGAGCATCCTTATTAAGTAAGATGTTTGGGTTTGCTCTTAAACCTGGAACGAATTAAATGGCCATTTCACTGGTTCTTATGGTTAAATGTGAATTAAAATAATGAATTTTCTGATTCACTGAAAACCAGACTGTCCTTCATTTTAAGCCTTGACATTTTTGCATTTATCTTGGATGCTTTTGTTGTTTCTCCCACCGAAAAGAACAATGTAATATTTAAGCAGTGGGGGAAAAAAGGTTTCAAGGCATCTTATTATAAAATTTAAAATTCCCTTTGTTCATCCTAACTCCATTCCAGACCACATGCCAGGTACTCTTTATAATACACTTGGAATAGGTTTCTTATGCCCCCTCCTCTAAAATAGCATCAAGTGCCACCAGGGTAAAGCACTCGAGTTAATTATTATTGTTAAAATAATAATCAAGGAACACCTAATGGATAGGAATGACTATGTACTAATCTTAATCACCCTCATTGTTCCATCTTTTAACATTGAATTGGTGGGTTCCACAGCAGCAGTTCACACATGTGATGCTTGGGCCCAAGGATAAAGCTTGCTCCCTTGTCCATTCAGATACTATAAAATTCTGAGGTGAAGTTTTCTTTACTTCAGACTAACCCCAGGTGTATTCTTCAGCATAGAATTACTTGGGTAGCTGTTATTTGTATTTCTGTAGCTACAAGAACCAATTTGGGGATGGGACAGCCTTAAAGACAAAGATCCTGTCCTAGTGTCTCCATAAATATGCTCATACTTGTCAGCTCATGTGTTCTATATTTGGATTGCCTTATCTGGCCATCGATAGCATAACAGAGCAAAAAACAGAAAAAGAAAGCAATATTTTTGTCAACTCTGGTGTATAGCAGTCATTCTAAAATTCTAATATGCCTGTTAACCACCTGGGGCTCTTGTTAAAATGCAGATTCTGGTTCAGTAAGTCTGGGTAAGATCCTGAGACTCTATATTTCTAAAGTGCCCAGGCAATGACACACATATATCCAATCTCCCTAAAGGTAAATACATGTTTAAAACCAAAGACTCTAAATATGTATTTTAAATTTGGCAGAACAAAACGATCTGAAAGCATTTGACTTCTGATTTAGTCTCACAGCTCCTTCTTCTTAACTTTTAGTTCACCTGCTTCTGACTTGAGAGGACTTGAGTTATTTGGCTTTTAATTCCATAAGACAAGAACCTTTGGGATCTGCCTGTTATTAGTGCTTGATGAATGCTGTTTGTTCTTATTGAAACTGATTATGAGTGTCCTTTGAATGTTAGGTTCTAAATCAGCCTTGCAAACATGGCGGCACCTAACTAATTTTGGTCCTGGCTTATCTTCATTCTATCTGCCACCTCTGAAGAGTTTTCATCAGGCTTTGCTAGTTACTTGGCTTCAGATATAGCTAAAGTCTGTATAAGTTAAAAGCTCATTTTGTAATTCACCTGTTTCTTGAGTTCAGACAGGCTTTTCCCCAATTACCCGAAGGTGGAATCATAGCACATCAAGGCCAAAGGGACTTCGGAGGCCAGGTCCTGTACAGACCCTTGTAGGTCATTCTTGAGCTTCCTTTGGACTTTTTAAGGTGACTGGGACTATCCCGGAATCATAAAACACCCCGTTCCATGATTGTGGTGCTCTGAAAACTAGAAAGTTCTTAAATATCTTCAGCTACATATTACCTCTCTATAATTTCTGCTGTGGTATTGCTTTCTAGAACTAACAACTCTTCTACAATACGGCTCTTCAAACAATTTAAAGCTACTCCTTAACTCCAGGCAAAAATATCCCATTTAAAAAATTATTTCTTATATATCAAAGTTTCCAGATCTCTCATGTTCCTGGTAATCAGTCTCTGACAAGCTCTAGTTTGGAAATGTCCTCCTTTCCTTAGCTTTCTCTGATGTAGCCTGACTAAGCCTGGTTCTGAATTTCTATCATGATGTACTGTTGACATATAATGAGTCAAGAAAACCTCAGGAGCTTTTCAAAAGGAACCGAGTTTCCCCCACTGGGACCATTGACCATTTGAATCCAGTGCAGATGTTTATGTTTATCTTTATTGGATTCATCTTGTTTCTTTCAACCAGTTCTTCTGTCAGGTTAAGATCATGAGTCCTGATTCTATCATTGCATATCAGGGCTTCCATGCAGCTTTGGCCCCCACAAATTTGCTAGGTACAGCCTAAATATCTTCATCCTTGGGGATAAAATTTGAAATGGATGAGACTGAATACTAATCCTTGTGGCCATTACTCAATCCATTTGCCCATTAATTTATTCATTCACTTGCTCATTCTTTCAATAAACGTTGGTTCATGGCTACTTTTTTCCAGGCACTGTGCTAACTGCTAGAGACACTAAGCAAATAAGACATGATTTTTGCTCCCCAAGAGCTCGGCATCCAACAGAAACAGTCTGCTTCTGAATTGTGTACTGTGATAGTCTACTTGCCAATATGGTACTCACATCCTGTTGGGCATTTCTAATTTTATGTATCACCTGCCAGGCAACCCTCTCATTTTCCTACTACCTGCTTTCCTTATAAAGGATGGCCCAAGACTCTGGAACTTGAGGTGAAGGACCCAGAGACCAAGAGTATCAAAATGCAACGGACCCTACAGAGGGAGGTACAAAGGGAAGAGGAGAGAGAGATAGAGGGAGAGAGAGAGGGAGAGAGAGAGAGAGATGGAAAGAGAAGGAAAGCCCAGAGGATACTGAGAGGGAAGGAACCCTTTTGACCTCTTGGCTGGTTGGAAATCCAGTGTGGCTGGTTGGATGTGGTTGAATGTATGTGTGAAGTGTGCGCAGGTCAGGACATGCTTGTATAACCAGTATGCAGACAAGCACAGTCTCTGATGTAAACAAAGCAGCACTTGTTTGTTTGACTTTATTCAGGGAGAGGAATCTTCCCCAAAACCTGAATGCAAACTAAGCAGGTCTCATTTCTACTCACTGTTAGGTAATAGATTGTTATGGCCACTTCAAGTCACAAGCAATCAATTAGAATAACTCATCCAAGATGTGAAAAGTCAGAACTCAAAGCTTGACTTAGCATTAACTCTTTTCCCTATCTATCTCGGACCTCTTAGACAGATAGGTTTTGTTGCAGTTACTGTTGATGCTGAAAGAGGGAGGAGAGGCCAGAAAGCAGATACCTCCAACTTGACAGAGTGTCTTTGCACTTCCTGGGTCTCATTTTCAGACGATTAAAGCTCGGGCCCCAGCTGGTACCCAACTCTCTCCCTCCTGAGATGTTCTCTTGGGCCCTTCAGAAGTTCTCATGGCCAGAGATTTCTCTTCCACTATGATTCTCTTGACCTTTGACTCATTTGTCACCATAAAGGGTAGTGGCATAGGACTTCTCTTAAATTAGAAACCTGTCAGGAAACCTCCAGCCTACTTCTGCTAAGATCGCCTTGCTCTTCTGGTCAGGGCCAAAGTTTGCTTCATGTTAGCTCTCCCGCTTCCATGGATGCTTCATACATATGGGTCGCACTCTTGCATCTTTTGTCCCAACATACCCTGGGAGTCAAGGGTCAACCCAAGGCAGTAGTCACTACTGACTTGGCCACCAAAGCACTTAATGGCCCTTCTCTCATGCCTAGATGGCACAAGATAAGGGAAAACAACAACCCACAGCCCACTTTAGCTTTCCTGCATATAGGTGAGGTTCCCTGGGGCTTCAAACTGCAAGGAACACATTATAAAACACTTGAAGACCCCTCAGTGGGCTTGGGGTTAAAGAATTACACCCCAAACCCTGTCTTAAAAGGAGAAGAAGGAGGCATTCACTGCAGAGCTGTGGCTCTTTACCAATCTCCTCACATATACTTTTTTCTTCCCACATTCTGACCCTTTTTTATATTCTAAAATTGGAAGATGGGGTTCAAGAGTCCTTAAAGACAACCTTTTAAGAAAGAAGTTTGATGTTACCTTCTAAAGTCAAGCATTTACACACTTAGGTATACACCCAAGAGAAACCCTAGCATAGCTAATAAGAAACATGTAGAGGAATGTTTCTAGCAGCTTTGTTACTAAGCTAGGGTTGCTAGGTAAATACAGAATTCCAGTTAAATTTGAATTTCAGACAAACAACAAGTAATTTTTGGTATAAGCATGTCTCAAATATATTGTGGAACATAGTTATACTAAGAAATATTCATTGTTTATCTGAAATTCAAATTTAACTGAGTGTCTTCTATTTTTACTTGCTAAATCTGGCAACCCTATCCCAAATCATGCCCATCAAAAGGTGAATAGAAGAATAAATTATGGTATAATAAAATTTCCACATAGTAGAAAATTACACAGAAGTCTAAATGAAGGAAAAACAGTTACACACACACACACACAAAAAGGATGAATTTTAACAGTAAAAAATATGAAAAAAGTTCCAAAAGATTACATACAGCATGTTGTTCTTTTTTGCTAAAGTTAGAAACAACTAAAATAAAATATTTACATATTTTAAAGAAATGTATGTTGCTGCAATAAAACTATATAAAAATAAAAGAATTGGTATGAATATGATTCGAAATGATGGTAAATTTTCTCAAATGAGAAGTCAAAGGCATAGGTTATTGGGGAGATGCCATGCAGGCTATTATGAAGGTCTTACCTTTTATTTTAGATAGTGGCTTTGCTAGTGCTTATAGGGTATACATGGACTAATTACAAGAGTATGCCATTAGCCGATAATTATGAGTAATCCAATAATCTGTAAATTGTATCCAAAATTTTAATTTAATTTAAAAAATGGAAAAAGAAAAAAAAACTGAGGTAGGGAAAATCCAATTGTGAAACCATACAGTGTTTTTCCAAGGAGTAGGGAAAGAGGTATTTGTAGAGAAGTTTCCTCCATAGAGGCAACAGCTAATATGGACCTTGATGGATGGAGGAGGAGGGGAAAGCATCCCCAAAATAGAAGGTTGGAGAGCAAAGTAGCAAAACAGAGCCTGGCTTACTCAGAGAATAGTAGTGAAGCTCAAGTGGTTCCAACCAGAGTTGGGTGACAGTGATGAGAATATGAGCTGGAGAGGTGGGGAGGAGATCAAGTTGTAGATGTTCTATGTTCCCTGACAAGGAGTGTGGAGCTTACCCTTGGGCCTAATGGCAGGAAACAGCAAAAGTGTTATGTAGGAGGCTGTAATTGTGAACCCCTAGAAAACTCTTGTACCAAAATTGGGAGTCTCTTGACTTTACATATGCAAACTATTGATAAGGCTGTTGCATATGGTGGAGGATGAAGAGAACTGGCAAGATAAATGCTAAAAAGAAAGAACCCCAACTAAGTTTAATTAAAAGAAAAGACAAGGCCTCATGAGATTCATGGATGCTGAGTGAAAAAATGGGCAAGGGGTAGATTATGTCTATGGTTAAAAAATCATAAATACCATATGACTGACAGCTCTGAGGCTAGAGATGGCTATTAATTTTTTGGGAAAGTGATTGAGCAGCAGGAAAGTTTGTCTAATTCACCAAAGGTGATTCTAAGAAAAAGTAAAAACCATTAACAAAGAAATATTAGTAGATTTCTTTGATGATACTCCTGGATTTCTTGTGTGTTGCCTGTATCAACCACTCTTCCACTGCCAAACCCATGCAATTTGATTTTTCAATCATTGCATTCCATTAGCAAAGCTCACCTAACATCACATGTCAGGTAGTATGCTGGGTGTTGGAAATACCAAGGTGAATAAGTTGGAGCTCATATCCTTTTTGAGGTAACAGCCAATGAGTTACATAAACCATCAGCAAGTATTTATAATAATATTTGACAGTACTAGAATAGGGTTACATCCAAATTACAAAAGGAATATAAAAGAGGGGGCAACTGGTACCGAATAAATTGGGGGTATCAGAAATGGAATGACATTTGAGCTGGTGGGTAAAAGTTGAGCAGAAGCTGAACAAGCAGATGACAGTGGAGGTCATGTAAAGCAGAGAGAACAGTAAGAACAAAGGCTTTAAGGTGAGGAGGCCAAGGGTAGGCTGGAGCCAGGTTGGAACAGGCCTTCCAGATCTTGCCAAGGAGTATGAACTTCATTCTACATGCTCTTAAGCAAGGTGGTACCAGGAGCAGATCTGGGTCTTTGGAACAGGGTCCCTGACCATGTGTGCAAGATGGAATGAAGAAGGCCAAGGCTGAGGTCACAAAGAACAGCTGAGAGTCATCCTGTTAGTCTTGAGGAGTCTACTGAGGGGCTATGGGAATAGGCAGCCAGTGATGCCAGGGGCAGAAAGGTCCGTGGTTGTGAGGTAAGTCATTCCCCTCTCTGCCAGCCACATGAATGAACTATGTGTGAGGGACATGGGCCTGTTAGGAGGTTGGAGCACAGGCAGGGAGAGGGAGTGGATTGGGGAAGGGCTGCAGTGACAGGAAGGGTGTTTCCATTGTACACCTGCCAAAAGAAACCTGTGACTCAGTGGAAGGCTTGTCTGATTACCCAGAAGACTTTACAGTCTCGACTTATCCCGACTCCTATCTACTTCCATAATTTCACACTGCCCCAAAGGGATGGCAGCCAAGGGGTGGGGTCCATCACAGTACCTTTTCTCAAATGTATGTAATATCTATACCAGTCATGAGCCTATTTCAGAGTAGCTCCTTTGTAGAAGGCACACACTACAGGAAGATCAATAAAGAGCAAGAGAAACATCCTTTTTAAAAGGACTGCAATACTCACACTGGATTGGAGTTACCTTTCTTGTGTAAGAATTGAGTTATATTAGTTATCAATAATATTAAGGTACCTCCCGTTTAAACAGCACCCACTATATATTAGAAACTATGTTAGATGCATTTCTACATGATATGATTTATTCTGCAGAGCATCTACATGTGATCAATATTACTAGCATCCTTTAACAGGTAAAAAAGTAAGGCTGAGAAGATCCTGATGTACTGGTCATCAGATGGGGTCTAGAAATAGTCTCCCTATTTGAACTGATGATGGCATTGCTTGTAATCCGACCTGTATATTGTCTCCTTTGTTAATGATCAGAATGCTGGCCACAGTTGTGTTAAATGAAAAGTCCTTCCCTTTCTCCCACACTACAAAGTACTTCTTTATAGCACAGTCATTCTGAGAGTCATGTTTTCTTGTAGGATCTTTGAGAAACTGACCACTATGGGAATTCCGTTAGTAAAAGACTTGCAAAAGACACAGCAATTCCTAGTATTCTGTTGGTGTCAGCTGATACTTAACACCTCAGTGGTTAGAAGATGGAAAATAATTATTCTGTCTAGCGGGGAGATTGGGTGATAAAAGGAAACTTTGGGCTGCTGATTAAATTGTTTATTTAAGCAAGAGGTTAGCTAAGTCTTCAGTGTAATGTGCTGTAGAAATAAGATAGGGATCTGTCCTCCTGGAGAGACACTCACAGGGTGGCTGGAATCCCCATTCCTGCTCATTTCCACAGTTGCCTCTCCACAGCTTGCTGTGTCAAAATCCTGCCTGGCTCCAGATTTGGAGGATTTTGTGAGGCTGGAATTGGGCAGAATGACAGAGTTTGGTCCAGAGGACTGTTGTGACAGTGCTGATGAGGACACTGAACAACTTGGAGGCCGGGTCCCTTGCTTTTTGGTCTTGTGGTCTTTCATTGTTTTGTGTTCCTGCAAGTGTGTGCTGCCGTATAAGACGTATTTTGCCTTCCCCTCCTCCTGGCTCTTCTCTGCATTCTCCTTCTCCTGGCTTATGAAACGAAAATCAGCTTACTTTCTTCTCTTTTTTCACTGTTTTCCTTCACTTTCTTCTCCCTTCTTAGTGTTAGATCATGTATAATATGTATATAATGCATAATTTAAGCCCACAGTTTGCCCATGTTTTGAATATGAGAAAGCCCAACTTTATAGGAAAGTACTAGAGCAGTGGTCAGCAAATTACAACCCACAGTCCAAATCCAGGCATTGCCTGTTTTTGTAAATAAAGTTTTATTGAAACATAGCCATACTAATTGGTTTATGTGCTGTCTATGGCTTCTTTCACACTACAGCGGCAGAGTTGAGTCAATACAGCGGAGACTGTATGACCCACAAAGCCTAAAATATTTACTATCTGGCTCTTTATGGGAAAGTTTGCCAACCACTGCACTAGACAAAGATATTACAAGCTAAATTCTAATGTAGACCATTTCTGCCCCCAGAGAGCCACAGGCCTACCTTTTATGCCTGCAGAATAATGGGAGATCTGAGATGTACTTCCACTGAGCCACTGACAGGATAAAAGTTCAGCAAGAATGTTGTGATTCACTAACTAAATTAGGATTTAGTTTCTAAACTTTAATTTTTGATATTCTGAGCACTAAGGAACCTCAGATTCAGTTTTCTCTCCCACTCTTTAAAAAGACTTTACTTTTTAGAGTAGTTTTAGGTTCACAGGAAAATTGATAGAAAGGTGCAGAGATTTCCCATATACCCTCTACTACCACATATGCACAGCCTCTCCCATTATCAACATCCTCCACCAGAGTGGTACATTTGTTACAATTGTTGAACCTACACTGATACATCATAATCACTCAGAGTCCATAGTTTACATCAGGGTTCACATTCTATGAGTTTTGACAAATGTACGAGGTCTGTCCAGAAGGTATTCTGCCACATAATGTGAAAAATATACATTTATTTAAGAAGTCCAAGAAACAAGAAACATTGAATGTAGAACAATGATGCCTCAGTCCCCTTCAAAGTAAACACCTTGGAACCTCACGCAGTTCTCCCAATCACCATCAGCTGCCTCATTGTATTTTCTTGAATTTCATCAACAGTCTGAAATCTCTTCCCTTTCAAAGGTGATTTTAGTTTTGGGAAAAGCCAGAAGACACAGAGCGCCAAATCTGGGCTGTAGGGGGGCTGAGTCGCCTGAGTGATTTGATGTTTCAGCCAAAAACTCTGCACGAGACATGATGCATGAGCCGGTTTGCTGTTGTGATGAAGTTGACAATCACTCATTGCATTATCCCTGAAAGCCTTCTGAATCATCCGAATAGTTTCTGCAGAGGAATGTTCAAGCTTAACGCAAATCTGATGCAGATTAATTACTCTACTCGCTCAGTCATTTTGAATGCGATGGCCACACAGTACACATGCTCATTCAGCAGTATCTACCACCCCCACTGACTAGTACAGTGAAGTTGTTGTTGTTCACGCATGTGCACTCCAGTCCACTCTTCTTGGCTGCCAGGTTACATCAATGTCACTCAAACCATTCTCATATAATAAGACAACTCCATCATTATAGAATAATGTAGAGTATTTTCACTGCCTTAAAAATTGTCTGTGCTCTGCCTATTTTTCTTCACCCCACATGCCAAGCCCCTGGCAACCATTGATCTTTTCACTGTCTCTATAGTTTTGCCTTTTCCGGGATGTCATACATTCTGAATCACATAGTATGTAGCCTTTTTGGATTGGCTTCTTTCACTTAGTAATATGCATTTAAGGTTCCTCATGTCTTGTCATGGCTTGATAACTCATTTTTTTAATTAATTAATTAATTTTTTATTGCTATTCAAGTATAGTTTTGTCCATTTTTCCCTACTACTCCCCCTACCCCTTCCATCCCCACCTCCCACCCTTGATCCTATCCCCTTTTGCCTTTGCCTTTGCCTATGAGTTCTTTATGCATGTTCCTTGATTATCCATCCTCTGTTTCCCCTTGTTATTCCCTCCCCCCTCTCCTCTGCTTACTGTCAGTTTGTACTTTATTTCAATGTCTCTGGTTATATTTTGCTTGCTTGTTTGTACTATTGATTAGTTTCCACTTATAGGTGAAATCATATGGCATTTGTCTTTCACCACCTGGCTTATTGCACTTAGCATAATGCTCCCCAGTTCCATCCATGCTGTCACAAAATGTAGAAGTTCCTTCTTTCTTTCCGCTGGGTAGTATTCCATTGTGTAAATGTACCACAGTTTTTTGATCAACTCATTTACTGATGGGCACCTAGGTTGCTTCCAACATTTGGTTATTGTATATTGTGCTGCTATGAACATTTGGGGTACATAGGTTTTTTTGAATTGGTGTTTCTAGATTTTTAGGGTATAATCCCAGCAGTGGAATTACTGGGTCAAAAGGCAGTCACATTTTTAGTTTTCTGAGGAAATTCCAAACTGTTTACCACAGTGTCTGCATCAGTCTGCATTACGACCAACAATGTACTAGGGTTCCCTTTTCTCCACAACCTCGCCAGCACTTGTTGTTTGTTAATTTGGTTATGATGAACATTCTGACTGGAATGAGGTGATATCTCATTGTGGTTTTAATTTGCATCTCTGTGATGGCTAGGGGTGCTGTGATAGCTCATTTCTTGTTAGCACTGAATCATATTCCATTGTCTGGATCTACCAGTTTCTCTATCCATTCACCTAATGAGGGTATCTTGGTTGCTTTCAAGTTTTGGCAATTATGAATAAAGCTGTTATGAACATCTGTGCACTTGTTTTTGTGTGGACAAAAATCCTTTCCCACTTTTAAGCCTTTGATGCCTCCTCCTCCATAGGCTAGACCCTCAGAGCCATGGCGGCCCCTCCTGCTGGCCTGCTATTGCACCTTGGAGATTTTTTAGAGTCTGAACCACCCTCTTCCAGCAGAGACATACATATATTCCAACCAAAAGGCAACAGAATTTGTCACCCCCAAACATGCCTTTTTGGTGTAAAGATTATTTTTCTTTTAAAAAGAAGATTATTTTAGATTGATTATGTTTAAGAAACAGCATGGGGTAAACTCTGAAAACTGAGTGAAAGTTACCCTATTGTAAGGGACATTTACATTTATAAGGGAAATCTCCATTTGTAAAGGTGTCTCCTTCTCTGTACAAGGGCTAAAAAGAAATGTGCTATCAATCCATGACAGGAGGAGCCTTAAATGCATATTACTAAATCTCTAGAAACTCTTACCAGTGGAGAAGACAAGGGTTTCTGCCTACCAATCTTACCCTTGTTTTTGATAACCTCTCATAACTGGTTTCCCCCACCAACATCTTTTGTCTATAGCTGGAGATGGTATTCAAGGTGATGGCTTGGGTCATTTGGGGGAATTACTCAGTTTCACTGGATCTCTCCCATGCATAAAAGATGTATACAAGTTATTAAATTTGTTTTTCTCCTGTTAATCTTTTTGTATCATGAGGGTGTGGCTGGGGGTAGTCTCAGCTGAGAACCTAGAAGGGTAAAGGGAAAATATTTTTTTCTCCTCCACAGAGCCATACATCTTGCAAGAGAGAAGGTCATAGGGTACCATGGTCCCAATCAGTATTGCAACAACTCTGTGCCACAACAAATAAGTCTCTTTTCCAAGAGGTATTCTGAATTAAGGCATTCCTTCTGGCAATTTCCTTTCCTTCCTTTCTTTGTCTCTTGCATTGGCTAACACAGCATCTTCTAACTTTAGATTTGTTGATGTTCTCCTGAGCTCATGAAATTTTGGAGAAGATCAAATCCAGCCTCCCTTCTCTTTAACAGCAATGTTCTTCCCCTCTTCGTTTCCTTTGGTCATAAATGAGAGTCTTATTTTCTATACAATTTAATTTTTTTCAAATTCTTTTGTGCGTTTACATCTTTTTGTCTTTGTTATGTATGATTCTCCCTCTCTCTCTTCCCCCCTAGGGTACCTAACAACAGACTCTGCAAAAGGCATATTTTGCAGAAAACTCTCCACAGACCACAATGCTTACATTTATTTTCTAAGAAAGATTTTAATTAGGTTGCATTAGAATTTTCTGGAATCACCTGCAAGATGAACTCATAGTGCAAATGTCTGGGTCAAGATGTGTCAAATGAACTGTGGGCAGCCTAAAAATCTTTTTGCAACCTCCTGAGACTTCTCAGCCTGATTGCCAGAGATGGAGCATGGGCTTTGGGAACTGTTGCCACCACCTTAGCAGGTGACTGGTGTCAGTCCAGCACTATGCTGGATCAGAGATTTACTGCCTGGGAGGACAGATGATACGGTCTCACTCCTATGGGCCTAGGATAAGGGGTGGGTGGAATGAGGCAATTTGTGTGCCTACAAAACATGGAGTTCCTCTGACAATTAAGGCCAATACACTGGACTCATTTCAACCAGTGGAGATACCCCAATGTTGCAATAGTGTCTGGGCTCTCCTAACACCTTTGCACACAATTCAGTTTAACCTGGCACAATGTGCTGCCCTCTCTGGATCACCAGTGTGGGGAAATAGATATTGTTACTATAACAGGGATGCTTCCAACATTTTCTTTCAGACCAGCTCCTAGTTGTTATAAGTGAGGAAACTGAGGCCTGAGGTCAAAGTCACTGTGTTGGGTTTGTACTATAGTAGCTAAGCTGGAACTTTATTGTGCAGAATTCTTTTTTTCCCTCTGTTCTCAGGTTTGACCAGAATAGACATTTGTGGGACATTTGGAAGGTGAAGTTAAGGAGCAACAATTTATGGTTGGTGTAGGTGGCAGCTGGGCCCATAGTCTTCCCAGTGCTGGCCAGATATCCTTCAGCTTCTCTGATTGCTGAAGCTTGCATGTGTAGCTTCATGCTAGAGGACACTGACCTGGCCTTCAGGTCACTTGTGCTGACAGAGTTGGAGACAGTGAGGAACTGATGCTATTCCCATCTATCCGGGTGGAGTCCATTTTGTCATCTGGAGTTCCAATTTATCCTCGTTTTCCCCCACTTCATGCCCATCTCTGCCTCCTGACTGCCTGCCCTGCTGTCTTCAGGTTGAACATTGGACTTGGAGCAGCAAACCTACACATACTGCTTAACAGCTCTTACACTGCAAAGAGTTCTGTCCTGTCATAAATCCCTTACTCTATAGCTTCAAAGTGGTTACTGCTTCTGACTGAACACTAACTGATGCAGTCACACAGCCTTGCTGCACAACCCAGGTGCTTAGGCTTCCAGGACAATAAGCTCCCTTCTTCCAGTGTCACCTCTGTTTAGAGGCTCTATCTTCATGGTGCAATGCTAGTGTTGATAAACACTGAAAAGCAAATGTGGAGGCTATGGACAAGGAAATCCTCAGGACATCCAGCCCAGTATTCATCATCAAAATGCCTGGATCAACCCCTGGATCCCATCTCATGCTGTCTAGCCTAGACCCTGTTTGCATTATTCTTTTAAACCAGTCATGATAGACATTGAATCAATCCTGAATGCTTGGGCAAGAGATTCCGAGCAAAATCAGATGAGTACAGGATGCACTTAATTCTCTCCAGAGGTTTCTCCACTCTTTGTATGGAGAAGGTAGTAGGGAAGTATCAGCCAAATTTTTATTGCATCAGTCTGTGCATGGTGACACCTTTTGCAGTGGGTCTCAGAGAGTTGGTGAGGGACTTTCAAGTCACCTACCCTCTTTCCACATGTCTAAATCCCCAAGCTGCCTCCATCCACAAGATGAAGTATTGGGAGGTCTGAAGTTCAGGAAGTCAGAAGGATGGGTTTTCACATCTAGTTGGTTAGTAATTAAACAGGACCATAACAAGAACTAGTTGTTAGTTAATGGAGAATCAGAAAGTCTCATAGGCACCCAGAGGTGACTATTGAGATGGTACCCTGACAGAGTAGACTCCTTGGGTGGTTGGGGTACCTACTATGATATTTTGTGATTCTCTACCCCACTTAGGATCTTTGGAGATGCCCTCCATCTTTTCACTCCAGCTCCATTGGCTCTACCTTAGGATGTCTGCACTCACCAATCCCTCTGTCTTGGTCCCTCTTCCCTGAGAGAGCCTCCAGCAGAGCTCACTCTTTCATCCCTCCTCTGTTCAAAAGTCACTTCATTTCAATGAGGCCTTCCTTAATGACACTACTATAAGTTGCAGCCCTCTCCTGCTCTCCATCCCTCCAGATGGATTCATGCCATGGCATGTATCACCTTCCAACATGTTATTAAAAGGGACCAGAATTTTCCACCCTGAAATATGTTTCTGACATAAGGATTATTTTAGATGGATTATTTTGAAGCAATTGCAGACATAAAAAGAGCTCTAAAGCTGAGTAGAAGTTACCTTTTGGTAAGAGACAATTATATTTATAAGGGAAATCTCCATTTGTAAGAGTGTCTCCTGGAATGTCAGATAGAGGGAGATGACTTATATCTAGAAATTCTTATAAATGTAGAAGGCAAGACTTAAATCTGCATAATAATCCTACCCTTGTTCATTGTGCTTTTCCTGGTCACCTTCCATAACTGATATCTCACTCCCAACTTCTTTTGTGTCTAGCTAAAGATGGTATTTAAGGTGGTGGCTTCAACCATTTTAGAGAGTTACTCAGTTTTCCCGAGTCTTTCCCATGTATACATGTTAGTAAACTTTTGTGTGTTTTTCCTCCTGTTAACCTGCCTTATGTCAATTTAATTATTAGGCCAAAGAACATAGAAGTGTAGAGGGAAAAGGGAAAATTCCCCCACTCTAACACTGTATAATCTACTAATTATAATGTAAGCTTCACTTTGACAGAGACTTGCTCTGTTTGTACCTTGCTGTATTCCAAGTGGTGGCACATAGTGGTGCTCACTGGGGCTTTTGTCTTGCCTGACTCCACAGGGCACTGTTAGCATTGGATTTGCCAATGATACCTATTGAAAGACAACTCCATATTTGTATCCTCTAGAGTTGTACAACTCAGTGGTACAAAGTTCAATATTTGTTGAAAGGAGGTCACAGATGGCCTTTCTCTGTTTACCTTCTTGACCCACTAGCTCCCCTAAATCCTCTCAGTAGTTTCTAATTCTGAAGCTTATATTCTAACCTTCCCTGTGTCAGGCTGGGGAAGCTGGCATGAAGAACCAGGCTGATTTTGTTTGTTTGTGGTTTATATTCAAACTTTGACATGTTATTTCTGAGAGATATGAGAAAGGCACTTGATAAGCAGTCTGCAACAGTTTCTCCTAAGGGTATGCCAAAAACTGCATGGATTTCAAGGTTTGGCTTTCTTTGCCTTCTTCAGGTAAACTTGCTTAGAAGGAGGAAACATTTGTGCTGCTCAGTGGGTTTGAGAGACGTGGTAGAAATAATTGTTTATTTGTCTTTTATTCACAAAGCCTGAAGTTTGACTCCAAAGCACGAAGGCCTTTTTATCACCTCTCCTTGACTTTAATGTCTTCTCTGACATTTCTTTGGCCTATGGGGGAGGGGCTCTCACAAATGGACAAAAATTCCCTGACTGGCCTCCTCAGAATATCTGCCCTTAGTCTGACCTCCACCAAGGACTGTGGTTCCTGCTGAGGTTGGCTCCAGAGCCTAACACCTCTCTCGCCTTTGTTCTACAAATAACCAAAAGGAAGGAAAGACAAAACCACCCACATTCCCCAAAATCCCAGTAAACATTTATTTGGGAAAGTGAATCTTTTGTGTTTCAAGCCACACCTTATCACCTGAGAATCTGAAAATGGAAGTGAGGTGAAGAGTCACAGTGTGCAATTCACTCATTTTATAGATGAGGGCATGGCAGTCTGCAGGGGTGCTGGAGCCTGCCCTAACCACGCGGCTTCTCCAGAAAGGTTGCTGGGCCATTCCCCTCCACACTGCATGTTGTGTGATACCCCAGGCCATTTTCAGGGCGTCCCACAGCCCAGTGCATTGTGAGCTGCCCATAACTAGACTTAAACACCAGCGAGCAAAGACAATTTTGTTTGAATCAGCATGCAGCACCATGCAGCGTTCCCCACAGGGGGACATATTGAGAAAATGAAATTCAAATCACCCCTCTGGTATGCTTTTTTTTTCCCTTTCCTGATAATGCACAGAGAGATGCTACTGATTCTGGAGGTGAGCAGGTGGGGTGCATATAAGGCCTTTCTCCTGTCCCCAGGTGCTTTTGACAGGAGCCACTGAGAGCAGCCTGGGGCTGAGGACACAGGGGCCTCCAGGATCTTGCTGCATGAGATGGGGCTTGCTTCCCCAAGTAGCTGAACAACCTTTTAGAGTACATGGCTGCATCCACATCCCACCCCCTCACTTGGCACTGGGCTGAGTGAACACCTGGGTATTCAGTGACCTCAAGAGATTGTGAACCGATTTTGAACTTGCTTCTTCAAGTCATTCCGCTTCACGGTAGATTGCTTAATGTCTTTCTTTAACAAATAAATACAAATGAATGAAAAGTGTTTAGCACGGTAAAGTGATTTTACTCATGCAGAAAAATGTAAAGGTAAAAGATGAAATTACAAGAGCAAACCTTTGTGCTCCCTGAATCTCCTGGAAAAAGAGGGCAGGCAGGGCTCCTGTGCACGAGGCAGGAGCTGCTTTTGCAGAAATGGAAATGCTCCCCCGTCTTTCCTTCCACACTAAGTTGCTTCATTATATTTTCAGGCGAGCGAGTCATGGGTTCCTGGTGCGCGGTGCTGTCTTTTTCAATTAATGCTTTTCACAGAAGTTCAGGTTTTAAACATCTCCCCCTCTCTTCCCAGGTCTGTTACATTTCCCAGAATGGTTCCCAGCGCTGGAGATAATTCCTTTTCGGAGAACCTACATTTCTCACCTGCTGATTGCAATTAGCTACTGCCAGCTGGGGCCTGGTGTGCAGCTGAAAAGCTAACAAGAAGTGGAGACCACGCGGAACCCAGACACGGCAGAGAATGTGAATAAATAAAGAATGGTAGCCGTGTTTATGAGAGGCTCCTTTGAATTCCAGGTTTCCTGACCCTCTGGATGGCCCACGCTCTTCCAGCTTTGTGAATCCCACTCATCCCCTGACTTTTTTTTTTTTTTTGTCTCTTGGTTTGTAGCCTACCTTTTAACATCACAGTCACAAATGTACCAATAAGTAAATTTGGTTAGGCAATAAACAGCCTCAGAAGAAAAATGAAATCTGACCAGAACTACTGTTCCAATAATATTTGTCAGCTCTGGTGGATTCAGGCAGGCCCCAAATGCAAGTCTTAGAGCAAACCTTGAACATGAAAGTTGGTAGGGCTTGGATAGGTCTCAGGGCTCACCTAATCCAAACCCCTCATTGCATCCTGGAAGGGGAGCATGACCCATCCATAGTCTTAGAGGAAGTCATAAGACTGGGTGAAGTCCATGCCTGCTGATCTCCAGCCCAGGCCTCTAACTACTGAACTATCTTGCCTTTGACCATCACATGCAGCCAACCTGTAGAGTTTGTGAAGAAAGCACCGAGGAGATTGCCAAAGATTAGAAAGTAGTCTCTGTTAGGCAATGTGGCCTCCAACCCAAGGAGACACTTCTTTATTTCCCCATGGGATGGGCCTGGCCCCAGTACCAGTGTTACACCCTTGGATGTTTTCACCCAGGGTTGGTACCCATGTTCCATGGCTCACAGCTGTTGATCCTGATAACCTGCTTGCTCCCTAATGAGAGCATGCTCTAACTTTGGGGCTGTTTGGGGGTTTGTACTGCAGGCGACAGTAGGGAACAGTCAACTTAGGAGGAAGTTAGCAGCTGTCCCTTGTAGATCCACAGTGTGAATGGAGGGAGTCTAGCCTGGTGAAGTCTGCGGCTTCTGTGGCAACTATACTCGTATATGCTTGTTGAGATCCAGCTGAGTCCTTTACAACCCTCACCTACATCCACTTACTGGGTTGGGTATTCCGTGCCCAGCTTACTTTCCACTAGGAAAGGCAGAGGCAGACTAAGGTCAGTTGAGGCCTTGGGTGCAGAAGAAAATATTGGGCCCCTTAAAAAAAAGAGAGAGACAGGGAAAATAAAAATACATGCCTTCAGAAGTCCGGGCCCAGGGTGTGTGCCCGGTGTGCCCACCATTAAATCTACCTCTGAGGAAAGGCTACCTTATGGGCTTTAGGGCCACAAAGTTGGCTAGGCTTCCAGGCAGCAGGAGGTAATGAAAAGTGCCTGGGCTGTGTACTCTACCCCCAGCTCTGTTCTGTGGTAGTCATGTCTCTCAGTCTCTGTTTCTTTGCCTGAAATATGGAAACACATAATGCATGGCTCATTGAGCTTGCTGAAAAAAATGAGTGAAGGAGACATAGATAAAGGTAGGTTCTCTACAAGTGTTCATTTTGCTTCCCTCTAGTACTAACTCTCCATTTTACAGATGAGGAAACCAAGGCCAAGGGAAGTAAATCTATTTTCCCAAGGCCAATGGTATCTTCCATTGCCTTCAGCCACCTACTTTGTCTCCTGTGAGGCACCTAAGGAAGAAACTACAATGAGCTTTACTAACATAAGGTCTGTTCTCCAAAGAGAAGTGGTTCTCTGTGCTGGTAGAATTTTAATAACTAGCTGGGGTGGGGAGAGAAAGGGAAGTAGGGAGGAAATTCTGACTTGATTTGTGGCTGTTGATTTTTATTGTGAGATAATTGTAGATTCACATGCCATTATAAAAAATAACATAGAAAGATTCCCTGTACCCTTTATCCAGTTTCCTTCAATGGTAACATTATGTCATATAATATCACAACCATACTGACATGCTATAATCTACCAGTCTTTATATTTTCATAGTTTTACTTGCACTGCTTTGCATATGTATGTACTTAGATCTACGCAATTTTTATTACATGTGTTGGTTGATGAATTTACCACATAGTCACAGTACTGAACAGTTCCATTACACACAAATCCATCTGTTGCCATCTCCAGTTCCCTCCTGTTCTACTTCACCCATGTGTCTATTTATCCATCAATATCATGCTACCTTGATTACTGAAACTAGATAATAAGCCTTAATATTGAGTAGAACTATCCCCCCCCCTTTATCCTTCTTTTCAGGATTGTTTGGCTAGTCTAGGGTTTGTGCTTTTTCATATAAATTTTATAATAAGTTTGTGTACATCTACAAAACACCTTGCTGGGATTCTGGTACGAAATGCATTAAACCTATACATCAATTTGGAGATAATTGACATCTTTACTATGTGAGTCTTCTAACACATGTATTAGAATGTCTCTCCATTTATTAAGTTTTTTTTATTTCTTATATAAGCCTTTTGTAATTTTCAGCATACAGTTTTTGTGCACGTTTTGTTAAGTGCATATCTAAGTATTTCATTTTCTTTGGCGTGAACGTAAATGGTATTGTGTTTTTAATTGTGGTTTCCACATATTCATTATTAGTATATAAAATGTAATCAGTTTTTGTATGTTGATCTTATATCCTACACCTTTGCTGAAATCATTCATTGGTTCCAGGAATGTTTTATTTTTAAATAGATTCCTTGAAATTTTCTACATAGACCATCTGCAAATGGGAAAAATTTTATTTCTTTCTGACCTGTATGCCTTCGGTTTCTTTTTCTTGTCTATCACACAGGCTAGAATTTCCTGTACTTTGCTGAGTAGAAGTGGTGAGAGTGAACACCCTTACTTTGTTCCCAATCTTAGGGGACAGCATACATGTATACACCATTAAGTATGATGCTAGCCCTAGAATTCCTGAAAATGCTTTTTATCAAGCTGAAGCGGTTCCCTTCTATTTCCAATTTGCTGGGAGTTTTTGTCATGAAGGGGGCTGGATTTTCAGATATTTGCTCAATTTCCATTGATATGACTGTATGATTTTCTTTGACTTGCTGATATAATGAATTACATTGATTGATTTTGAATAGTGAACCAGCTTCACATTCTTAGAATAAATATGATTTGATCATGGTATATAATTATTTGTATACATTGTTGGATTATATTAGGTAATATTTTGTTGAGGATTTTTATTTCTAATTTCATGAGAGATATTGATCTGTAGGTTGTTTTTTATTTTTATTTTTTTACTATCTTTTCCCAGTTTTGGTATCAGTATAATACTGGTCTCGTAAATGAGTTAGGAGTGTTGCCCCCTGATATATTTTCTAAAAGAAATTGGGTTAAATTGGTGTTAATTCTTCTTTAACTCTCCACTGTATCCATCTGGTCCAAGGGACTTCTTTTGGGATGTTTTAAATTACAAATTCAATTTTTTAATGGTTATATTATTCACATTACCTATGTCTTCTTGATTGAGGTTTTTGGATCATGGTTTTTGAGAAATTGGTCTATTTCTTCTAAGCTCTACAATTTATGAGAGTAAGGTTGTTGTATTCCTTTATTATCCTTTCAATGGCTGCAGAACCTATAGTTATATCTCCTATTTCATTTTTGATATTGGTGATCTGTGTCGTTTCTCTTATTATGTGTCAGTTTTGCCAGAGGTTTATTGTTTTTTTTTCCCCAATGAAGCAGCTTTTTTATTTTATCTATTTTCTGTTTTTCTTTTTCAACTTCATTTATGTCTGCTCTTATTTTATTATTTTCTTTCACCTTCCTGCTTTGGTTTTGCTTTGCTCTTCTTTTATTAGCTTTTTGACATAGGAACTTAGATTATTGATTTGAGGCCTTTCCTCTTTCTAATGTAAGAATTTGCTGCTATAAATTTCCCTCTCAACACTGCTTTAGCTTCATCCCACAAATTTTTATATTTTGTATTTTAATTAATTTAGCTTTACACATTTAATTCTTTGAGACTTCCTCTTGGGTACATGGATTGCTCAGTAGTATGCTTTTAATTTCTTATTGTTTGAAGATTTTCTTCTTGTCTTTCTATTATTGATTTCTACTTTGATTCTATTATGATTGGAGAACATATTTTGTGTGCTTTCAGCACTGTAAAATATAATGAGATTTATTTTATGACTCAGAATATGGCCCATGTGAATGAATGTTCCATAGATACTTGAAAAGAATGTGCATTCTGCTGTTGGGAGGAGTTGTGTCAACTAGATCTTGTTGGTTGATGGTGCTATTCAGTTCTTCCATATCTTGGCTATTAGTTCCATTAATACCTAGCAGTATTTCTGTCTAATTTTGGATTTGTGTATTTCTCCTTTCAACTCTATCAGATTTAGGGTCATACATTTTGAAGTTCTGTTGTTTGGTGCACACACATTTAGGGTAGCTACATCTTCTTAGTGGATTGATCCCCTTATAATAATGGAAGGCCCCTCTTTGTCCCTAGTGCATTTATTTGTTTTGAAGTCTACTTAACCTGATATTAATATGGATAGACTTACTTTTTAAAATTAATGTTAGCATATTATATCTTTTCCCATGATTTTATTTTCAGCACTCCGATGTCATTATGTTTTTTTAATTATTGTTCAATTACAGTTGTCCCCGTCTTTCCCCCATTACTCTCCCCTTCCCTACCCACCCCCACCTTCCACTTTCAATCCTCCTGCCCATTGTCTTTGTCCATGGGTCCCTTATATATGTTCCTTGACTTGACCCTTCCTCTTCTTTCCCCCGTTACCACACCGTGGTCACTGTCAGTTTGTTCTTTATTTCCATGTCTCTGGTTCTATTTTGCTCACTTATTTGTTTTGTTGATTAGGTTCCACTTACAGGTAAGATCATATGGCACTTGTCTTTCACCACCTGCCTTATTTCACTTAGCATAATACTCTCCAGTTCCATCCATGCTGTTAGAAAACATATTGTTGAGTCATGATATGTTATCCACTCTGCCAACCTGTCTTTTGATTGATGTATTTAGACCATTTTCATTTAAAGTAATTATTAATCTATTAGTGTTAACTCTGCCATTTATTCGTTTCCTGCTTGTTTCTTCTCTTTCTTTTCTCTTTTCTTGCCTTCCTATAAGTTATTTGAACATTTTTAAGGATTCCATGTTGTTTTATTTATACCAATTTTGAGGATATCACTTTATATTTTTTTAGTGGTTACTCTAGATATTATAATGTATAGAACTTATTACAATGTCACTATTACCAATTAAAGAACTGAAATCTTACATTCATGTATGTCTCTTTACTCTCACTTTTAAAATATAAGTATCTGGTCTTGGCTGGTGTGGCTGAGTGGATGGAGTGCCGGTCTGCAAACCAAGGGGTTGTTGGTTCAATTCCCAGTCAGGGTACATACCTGGGGTGCAAGCCATGCCCCTAGTGGGGGGCGTGTGAGAGGCAACCACACATTGATGTTTTTCTCCCTCTCTCCCTCCCTTCCCCTCTCTCTAAAAAATAAATAAGTAAAAATAGTTTTAAAAATAAAAGTATCTGAAGTATTTTCTCTACATTCATTAAGCACCACAACAGATATTTTTATAATTTTTGCTTCAACAATCAAATATGATTTGAAAAACTCATGAGGAGAAACATATTCTGTTATATTTACACTTATTTTTACCCATCCCATTGTTTGTTTTTATTTCTGAAGTTGTGGTCCTTTTTTAAATAATTTTCCTTCCATTCAGAGAGCTTTCTTTAGGCATTGTTTAAAGGTAGATTTACTAGCAATGTATTCTCTTAGTTTTATTTTGTCAAAGAATGTTGTTATTTCATCTTTATTCCTATAGAATAGTTTCACCAGATACAGAATTTATGGTTGACATTTGTTTTCTTTCAACACTTGAAAAATGTTGTGCCACTTCCTTTGAACCTCCATTGTTTTTGATAAATCCACTATAATTTGAATTGCTATTCCCTATAGTTAATGTATCATTTTTCTCCGGTTGCTTTTAAGTTTTTTTCTTTGTCTTTATTTTAGAGATGTTTAATTATTATTTGCCTTGGCATGAATTCTGTTAGGTTTATCTATTTGAGGTTCACTCAGCATCTTGATTCTGTAGGTTTATGTCCTCTGCCAAATTTGAGAATTTTTCAGCCATTATTTTTCCAAATAACCATTTTAGTTCTATATTATCTATTTTCTGCTTCTGAGACTCTGATGATATGAATGTTAGCAATTTTTTATTTTCCATTTTGTACATGAAGTTCCAGTCTTTTTTATTCTGTTGACCAGACTGAGTAAATTTTATTGATCTTTTATCAAATTCACTGATTCTTCTGTCATCTTCACTGCACTATGAGCCCATCCAGCAAGTTTTTCCAGTTATTGTATTTTCTAGTTATTGTATTGTAAATTTCCATTTAGAACTTTTTAATAATTTTTATTTTTTACTGTGGTTTTGTATTTTTTATTTGTTTCAAGAGAATTCATAATTATTTTTTGAAGCAATTTTATGGAAGCTGCTTTAAAATATTTGTCATATAATCCAAAATCTGATTCATTATGTTATTGGCACCGGTTCATTATCTTTCTTATCCAAATTGTGATCTTTATGGCTCTTAGTATGTTAATAATTTTTTATTGTATCTTAGATATTTTGGATATTATTTAAGAGACTCTGTATTTAAATATTTTATTTTAGCAGGAATTTGCCTTGTTTGAGTTTAGCCTATAGATTATGTCTTACTTTTGTGGGTTATATTTCCAATGACAATTTTGCTTTTTGAGTACTTGCCATGATATTCTATATGTTTCATTTACCTGGCTCTACTTGAGCTTCTCTCATAACTCTGCTGGTGTCACTTTCAGGTACAGCAGGTATTTCCCTGGGCCTCTCAGTGTTCTTAGGTAGGGTGTGAGGGATGCAAGACATATGAAAAGGAGAGCATTTCCTTTGGCCTATTAACTGGTCACTTGGTGACTTTTGGCTTCCCATTCTATTTCTGTAGGTGGCTCTGGGGAAATGAAGAGCCCATTTAGGCTGCTTTCTGCCACTGAGTGGAGGATTAGGAGTCATGGGGTCTGGGTGACTCTACCCTTAGGTGGATGGTTGTAAGACACTGGCCTTAGGTTACCTTCTGCCACTGAGTGGAT
>PVJD01010660.1:0-51907 GCA_004026545.1 Mormoops blainvillei
TTTTTAAAATATAACCCTTCTAACAGCTCTGGTCTTGGTCTTGAGAAAAGATGGGCATCCCAGTGCTGCAGGTGTCGAAGACGAAGCTGAGGGCAGCAGGGTGTGGGAGAGGGGACTGGACAGGAGTTCTGGAAATCGGGGTCAGCGTCGCAGCCCCTGCCCTGGGACAGGCCTGGCAGCCTCTCCCAGCCTCTGCTTCCTGCTCCGTAAAGGGAGGGGTTGAACAAGTGGCCCGCGGCCGTGCCCTGCTCCAACGCTTTGCTTCGTGCAGTAGCCTGTCGTAGCTCTGGAGGAAGGCAGACTGCCCAGCCCTGCCCCGCACGTATGGGCTGTGTGACCTTGGGCAAATCACTTACCCTCTCTGTGCCTTAGTTCCAACATATAACTTGGTGACCGTAACAGTATCTGCTTAATAGCACTATTTGGTAACAGTATCCACCCAGTAGCACTAGTTGGTAACAGTATCCACATAATAGAGTTGTTTGGTAACAGTATCCGCCTCATGGTGCTGTTGCGAGGCACCCCTGGCAGACCATACCCGGAGCCCTGGAGCGGTGCCCACGGCCTTCGGTAAGGGCCCCACGAGTGTCAGCAAGCGTTACGCCTTGTAACTGCCACTGCTGTTGACCCTTTTAATTCTTACGAGTCTGCGCTGCATTCCTGTGTGTGTATGAAGACCTGAACGGGGTTTCTTTCAGCAGCGTCCTTGTCAGCTGTGGACTTGAAAGGGGCCGCGGGTCCCTCTTCTCACACAATTTCCACGTGTGTTTCAGGCGGAGGCCCGGCTGGCGGCGAAGCGGGCGGCCCGCGCCGAGGCCCGCGAGATCAGGATGAAGGAGCTGGAGCGGCAGCAGAAGGAGGTAACGCAGACTTCTTCCTGGGTTCTTTCCAGGGGCGTTTCCGTTTTAGGTCATATGCGGATGCGGGGGCCCCGTCTGTTTGACATTGTTCATGACCAGAATGCACTTGCGCCTGGGACTTCCGTTCAAGGTCAGGCCGGGGAGGGCGCATAGCACGGATGCCAGGCGTGCCTGTCCCAGGCCCGACCTGCGGGATCCCAAGGCCAGCCTCCAGCACAGGGCCACCTGCCTGCGTAGACCTTCCCAGCCCGGCTTTCTGGCTCTGAACTTCAAGGTCTTCCTGCTGAGCGAGAATCCCAATCCTCTGAATTAAAAGTGTAAAAGGAGAACAGATGGTTATGTTTTTAAACTAACTGAGCTGTTTTTGTTTAAAAATATGTCCCTTGAGGCTCTACACTTTTTAACAGGTGTCACAGAGCCCAAAACCCTCCTGTGGTAGAGAACACAGGGTAACCGCCGTGGGTGCACTAACCAGGGAAGGTGGTGGATAGCAAGGTGTTTACACACCTGTTGATGGTGTTTTGCACAACCTTGAACTGGAGCCAGAGTCCTGTGGACAGCCAAGGGCCCTTTAACTGGCAGTTGGAGCTCTGAGCCTCTCCGTGACCTTGACAGCGTGGGGAGGCAAGGAGTCCCTGCCCATGGGACCCTGTGCTCCTGTGGGCCACACCCTTCAAGAACTTCCACCCCTGGCCCCGCCCAAGGCTCTGCCTGTTCAGAGGTTTTGAGTTTAGTGTGTCGGAAAGAGCCAGCCAGCTGCCTTCCGCAGGGCTGGTTTTCATACACGGACTTGTCTGGTTCCCCCAGCCAAATTTTCAACGTTGAGCCCGTGTTTTGAAACTTGTGAGATTTCGGGGAGGGGAGGGAAATCGAGATTTCTAGTTTCTCTTAAAACCATTGCAGATTCTGCCACTTCCCTGTGGGGTAAGGCCCTGGACTCCAGCCACTCAGGGTCATTCTCTTCCTGAAAAGTTTGTCACTCCCTGCGGAAGTGTGCGAGTCGAGGAGAAGCATGGCCAGATGTGAATCCGGGGAGGGAAACTCTTCCTCGTGGTCTGAAGAATAGGTTGAAGGTCATTAGAAAATACCTCAAGCCCAGGACGGTAATCAGAAGAGCCCCGCCACAGCCCCGGTGACAGGGTGGCAGGGCCACGAGGCAGCCCCACGGCGCCGGGGACCGGAGGAGTCCAGCAGTTGCCTGGCAGTGGCCGTATTTTAGGTGTTGCTTGTCCCGTGTTTCCATGTGAATACGGGCCACACAAACATTTGAAAGTAGGTCCCACCTTCCCGTCCTGGTTGGGAATGCAAATGAAGTGGTAAGCAAGTTCTGTTTTTATGACATCTGACCCTAGAATTAATTTCGTACTTTCATTGTTCTTTTTTTCTCTTTACTCCAAAACGCACAGGTTTAGCATTTTGCCAACACTGCCCCAGCCCCAGAGTTGCATTTCTCACTCTAAAATTGGAAACACATACTCCTGAATTTTCATGTGGGTTATTTGGACTTTGACACTTCCTAAGACTTGATGATCAACCGGGAGCACCTCGCCTGCCCATTATCTGGGTTCAGGGTGAGCACTGGAACCTGATCGTACCCGGCCCTGAGTTTGGGATATGACCAGGAAGTGGCTGTCGAGGGCCATTCAAAGAAACATGTTCAAATCCGAATTCGGCCACCGGCACTGGGCCGTGGAGAAGGGAGCAGATCTTGTTCTGTAGATCTTAGTCCCATACCTGTGTCACCTGTGTTTTGGGAGCTGTCCCGGCACCATGCAGTTTCTGCGCACTCAGCCCCTGGTATAGATCGTAGCTGTTGGAGGCTGTCTCATAGAAGAGACCCTTTAGCCTGAACTTGCCTTTAATAATAGGTGTTTTAAGGGGCAAATTGCTTTTTCAAACTGCCTGGTGTTGATGTCTCTGTCAAATATTTCTGTTCGTTCAGTAGGTACCTGCAAGCCCACTGGGAGCAGGTCACTGGGAGCCCCTCCTCTCTGCCTCGGAGCTGAGAATGGCAGTGGGGTCAGGGAGCTTGCTCGGGGGCAGCAGGGGCAGGGGTCAGTGCGCGCACGCGGTGGGCAGCGGGGTCGGGGCGCGCACGCGGTGGGCAGCCATGGCCCGTTTCTCAGGATACATCACCAGCTGAGGAAGCAGTGGCTTCTTTCCCCAGCACCAGCACCCACCCGTCCTTTCCGCAGCTCGTGGTTTTAATGGGCTTTTCCTGTTTCTCCCCAGCCATCCCCAGCCTTTTTCATATTAAGGGTCCTAAAAGAGCTATGAGAAGAATTTCCCCCACATTTTTGTTGCTGTGCCAGCTTTGGCCACAGCTGATTGAGTTTCAACGCTGACCCTCCCCCTCCTCCCTGTCAGAAAGAATTCCTGGTGGCCCGTAACGGTCCCCGAGCTCTGTCGTCCGAGCTGAACCACAGACTCAGGAAAGGTGACAGCGAGTCTAGGGGGGCCCTGCCTGTGGTTTCCACGGCGGTGTCAGTCATCATTTTATACTTCTGCTCACACTTAAGAAAAAGTGACTTTCACCAAGGATACAAATGTAACATTTCTACAAAATCAAGGCAAAAATGAATTACAGTGCATAGCGCCTACATATCTGTCTTTCAAATTACACATTTAGATAAAATATATCCTACCCTTAATTAGGGGCAGCCTTGATTTAAATGTGCACGTGCTAACATAAGCAGATTCTTACAGAGTTCTTGGCAGAGTTCTCGATTTAGAGGATCCAAGTGGAGAGGGACTAAGCCAAGAAGCCGTGTGTTCGAATGGCCTCCTTTAGGCGGAGAAAGACAGGCCCGTTTCTCCGTCTGACTCAGAGGAAGTCATCTTGTTTCATTTTGATTCTACAACCTGAGAGTAACCCTGCCTGTTCAGTCGTGGTGCTGCAATCTTGGTGATAGGGAGGCGGAGGGAGGCTGGGGCCTCGGTGGCTGCCGCCCAGAGGCGCCCCAAGGTGTAAGCCCCCCCGGCTGCAGGCTGGCGGCGCCAGACCGCACCCCGGCCAGCGCCCAGGTGCTGGGCAGCTCGGCTGCCCTCGGATGCGCCCCTGCTCAGGCTCTGGGACTTTGCAGAGAAAATCCGATTAAAACCGGGAAATCCGGTTAGAAACGCCACCATTGTCTCCTCCGTCACGCACACACGTGTCACTTGGTTAGTAGGTGGTGCTAGAATTTTGAAATTCTTTTCTGTCATGGTGCATTTCACTTCCATGGTAAAGACACTTAAGGGGCTCCCAGCGGTCAGAGGTTTTGGCCCGATTCAAGTCCATGGGCCGGCTCACATGGAGGTCGTTTGGTCGCGTGGGACCCTCTGAGCACACCCCACAGAGGCGTTCTGAGACGCAGCGCGGGGCTTCCACGCGCAGCATCGAGTGGCTCGAGGTCTGGCTGGGGCATGTGGTGTCCCTGTAGGAAAACACCTTCGGTGACGTCCTCTTTGATCTGTCACATGAAGGCGCCTATCTCTGTGAACGCAGACTCCTACTGGGTCAGGGTTCAGGCCTGGTGACTGTCCCCATGTGTGTGGTCAGGGTGCACAGTGACACCCCGAAGTGAGCTTGGGAGGACGCAGAGAAATGAACCTGGGTCAGCACAGCCCATCTCAGGAACGCCTAGGCCCCCAGGGCTGAGGGCGGGGCCGGGCAGAGATGTAGGGTGGTGGCAGTGGCCCCGCGTGTCCTGGGGTCAGTCTGTGGCCATCGCCTGAGCCCAACCATGGCACTGGCTTCCGCGGACGACAACTCTGCTGTCCTGCATTTCGGGCTTTTGGACTAGGGGAGTGCTGCTGTGGAAGGTGTACGTCAGCTTCTTCAAAATCGGGATTGGGGAGGTTTTAAATGAAAAAGAGGGGTCTTTCATTACTTGTCCAAGAGACCTGGGGAGGAGCAGAGTGGAGTAGCAGGGACACCCTGGAGCCCTGGCCCCCATTGCAGCCCTGGGCCTGGGGACTGTCACCGTTGGGGGCGGGGCGGGGCGGGGAGTGGCGACTGCCCCGTTTTATTCACAGGGCAGACCTTAGAGAGGCAGACGTCTGGTTTTACCAGCAGCTAAGAAAACGGCCATCATTTCAGTCTAGATCTGAAAAAGCTGCAAAGCTTGTGGTCTTCCCAGCACACCCTCTGCCTCAAAATCCCTGTACGGTCAGCAGGGAAAACAAACGGAGACGGAGGGCAGGCAGGGCCAGTGTGCTCGCCGCGGGGGACTCGCTGTGAGCCGGCTGGCACTCGCCGTGGGGGAGCGCGAGGGGTGGGGGCGGGCAGAGTGAGCCGCACCAGCCGAGTCGGTTTACAGCTAACCTTGAAAAACAAGTTTTCTCCTTGGTGCTGAACTGGAGAAACAGCGTCACCAACACAAAATAGACCATTTCATTAGCAAGGGTTTTACAGGGAACACGGAAGCCATGTCTGCTCACCAGGCTCTTTCTGGATTTGGCCACGCCCCGGGCCGGGGAGTGTTCATGTGTGCGTCTTTGTGCATGGGCGTGTGCATGATGTTTGCGTGTGCCCCGGACAGAGGCATGAGACACGGACCGGCACGCGTTAAGGATTCGGGAGGCGTAGGGACCACGCCCCTCAGCCTCTCCGTGGCAGGTCACGTGTCTGGGCCTATTAGTAGAAGTAGCTCCCACATCGGAGATTTTGCAATCTGCTAGCCCAGGGCACTGGCATTTCAAGTCGTTGATGAAGTGGAAACGAGTATGTTTGTAAGGTCAGCGTGGAGCCCGAAGGACTGAAACTTTGGTGTAAAAATTGAGAAAGGGGATCCTGTCTTCGCCCGGTGGCGAGCCACCCACCTGCGCACAGGAGTTCGCGAGCCAGCGCAGGGCCCCTGGGGGAGGAGCTCAGACCGGCTGAACGTGGACAGAGCCTGTGAACACCTGGAGCAGCGGTGGCTGTCCCTGGCAGCTCAGGAAACCAGGACGCTGGCGACACCATTTGGGGGTTTCAGAGGTGGGTCATGGTGGAAGCCACACTTGGGACCTTCCACAGTGGGTGTACAGAGTGTGCAGAGAGGACAGGTGGGCAAAGGGACACTGGTGCCTGAGGAGGGTAGGCTTGTCACCCAACCCCAGCAGACCCTGAGGCAGGGGCCACGAACCAGCCGCAGGTTGACCCCGACCCCCAGGGCAGCCCCAGCCCCCCGTCGTGACCCACTGCACCCTGCAGATGGGCCTTGTTACCAGCGAAGATGGCGAGAACCAACCCCGTTAGCTGCACGCTGGGGCTGTTTAAAGGGTTAGGAGGATTTATGGAGGAAGAAGGTAGGTAGATAGTCTCTGGGAAATCCAAGTGAGCTGTTCCTTTGAGAACCTTTGCGAATAGGAAAGAAGTGGCGACGCGATGCCCAGGGGACACGATGCCCAGGGCGCATCTCTTTTGTGGCTACCGACTGGGTAGACAGTTGCCGGAGGCGCTGTGCTTAATACAGCCGGGATGCTGAGTATGCTTAGCTGTGCCCACCCCCGTGAGCCTGGACACGCCAGGGCTCTAATCTTACAGGTTTGGCAGCACCTCGAACAATGCCTGACTCAGTAAATGCTTTGTCGACTGAGTGAGTGGGTGAGCGAGGGAAGCACCATTCTCAGCCTCACCTAGTGCTTCCTGCAGGAGGAGGAGAAGCCTTTGAGGCTAACTGCCCTGTCAGTGGTGACGTCGGGTCATAAGCGTCTATAAAATAGGTTTCAGTTCCGCTCTGGTGAGTGCGCGCTGTTTGGCCGGGGTCTTCCCGAATCTGCTTGTACCTCCCAGGGGCAGAACCGGAACGTGTCTCTCTCCACCGCGTGTGACTTTGATCAGCTGACTTTCCGCTTAAGTTTCTGTGCTTTCTTGTTACACTGCCGTCACTGTGCAAAGAAACTAAATTGACGATGAAGTCCTTTTTCCATTCGCGGCAACAGGTTACATACAGTACAGTGTCCTGCTGTAGAATGATGACAGGACTCTTGTAGAGGCTGCGTGGGGACACCGTGTCTCACCGGTGTGCCTACAGTGAATGTACAGTGAGCTGCGGGGTGACCGAGTCTTTTGATGAGACTCCAAAAGTTTTTAAATTCACGGTTTGCCAATTATTTGGTTTTTCTCCCCAATATGGCTTTTATTCATATTTCTAGGTACTTCTAAAACCTTTCTCTGATGTTTCTACTTTTTAAACTGGATTTTATGTTTCTTTTTCTTTCTTTTGCCCTTCTCTGTAGATCTATCAAGTTCAAAAGGTACGCTCTCTCGTTTCCTTTTTTTGATTTGCATGTACTAGATTTTCTTGCCAGGGGCCTGACCACCTTTCAGAAATAACGCCTTTCCCTGCAAACGCATAGAGGCTCTCGCTGCTTCTCTTACTGCTTTGCTATGGCTTGACTTATGTAAACGGGAATGCGCTCACTGCAGCCCTCACCTCTGCCTCTGCAGAAAGCAACTCTCCCCAGACACGTGGGTACGGAATGCTTTCCTCATCTTAGTTTTTCTCAAGAAATTAGAAAACTCTTTCTTCGAAGGGGAAACATATTCTAGAACAAAATTAAATCACATTTCCGAATTTGGGAGACCTGTTAGGGTCACATATTTAAAGAGAAAGACTATCTTCCTGTACAGTTGCAGTAGAAAACTCTTAAAGTGCAATTACCGTATATTAAGAGATGGTTGCAGACTATTAAGAACATCTGAGTGAGAGAGAAAATGGTGACACAGCAATAAAATTTGGTAGCTCCCTGTGGGCCCGCCCTCCGGCCCCCGCGCTGGGAGCGCCCCTGTGCTCAGGCTCAGAATCTGCACGCGGAGCAGGCCAGACGCGGAGACAGAAGGACAGACAGCCGGGGACGACTCCGGGCTCAGCACTGACACGGGAAGCAGGGAGCCGGTCCCCGGGAGTTTACAGGCTGAGCCCACAGCCTTTCCCATACATGGGTTTAAGCCGTCACATGTGACCCCTCTCCTAGCTGCTTTTTACATAAATTTATTCACTTTCCAATAAAGAGCAATAGCCATGTTGCCGCTTCGAGAGCAGCTAGTAATGACATCAGAGCAGGGTGACTTCGTTTCAAAGGTGAGAGAGCGCAGGCCCAGTACACACACTCGCAGGAGCTGTGAAGTGCTGGCCTTGAATTCCCTTAGTGGCCACAGCCTTGAGTCGCCTCCCCTTCCCACCCCCTACCCCCGCCCCACACTGAGTGACCACGTTCCCCACGAGCCTCTAAAGAAATCAGCAAAGTGAGCACCAGCGCCTGTTGGTACTTGGCTGGTGTTCAAAGGGCCCGAGAATTAAAAGGTACATTGGAGCTGGAGCCCAGTCACACGCGCGGGTCTCAGGAAGAAGTGAGCAGGTCGAGACGGGGCTCAAACCCTCGCTGTAACCAGCAGGGCAGACGCAGTTGTCTCCAACCTAGATAAGGGACGCCATCTGGAATCTGCCACTTGGGTGCACTCTTGACTGTTCCCCAGCAGGGATGCCGTGTTAGAACCTGGTCAGGGAGGTCACGGTACCCAAAGTGAAACTAGCCCGCAGCACAAACGCAGACACATTGATACTAACGACGGGTCCCCGATCCCTGAGATCTGTGACGAGGAGGAAGAGGAGGCAGTAAGTGCTCCCTCCCAGGCCACGCAGCTGTTTCCAGTGACAGCTTCTCTGAAAGTCTGGAAGCAGCTGTTTCTGAAAGTCAGGCGCCTTTTGCATCCGCCTGGCCCGTGCCTGCATGCCTGCCAGCCTCGCCGGCCGACCGCGCTGGTCCTGCGGGACGCGGGCTGCGCTTCCTGGGGTTCGCCGCGCCGTCCTGCAGGCCAGCGTCCGCACGACTGGTCAACGGACGTACTTACTGTTTGTTTCTGGGATATTCTCCGCCCTCGGAGCGGCACAGTGACAGTTACAGCAGCTACTTCTAAGGCCCCCACGAGTGAGAGGAAGATTCCGAGCACTGGCTCTTACGTTTATGATAAAAAGAGCAATAGGTAGTGTGTAGTACTTCACAGAGGACAAGCAAAAAGGAGACCACGGAAACAGGAAAACCGATACTAGAGACCTGTTTTGGAATTTAAATCAGACTTTATGAATTGATAGAGGCCCTTCTCCTGTTTTAAAGCCTATTTGTCTCTATAATTAAGCCACGAGATAAAGGAGGTTGCAGCCTCGCATCTTACTTACCGGAATCCGACAGCGAAGTTGGCTGGTAGTAACTGAAGGCAAGAGAGCTTTAAGCTGTTGGATCTCACTGAATCGGATGTCGAAACGTGCCTGGGAAGTGTTGACTGTTACTTCCTCAGGTTGTAGTCTGAGGAGGGTCACCTGCAGACAGAGATTTGGCTCGTGTACCCCCGGCACCACAGCTCTGCACGGGCTGAGTGTTGACAGCGTTGTCCAACCCCCTCCCGAGTTTTCCTCTCCCGGTTTTCTCCTCACACCGCCTCGAAGAGGAAGGCCAGACCATCGGACAGCCAGAGACCTGACGTCCGGCTGCCCCCCAAAAGAAACGGCGACCCAGCCAACCGTAGCAGCGGCGTAAAGCAACGCCCGGACTTGTCGTGCACCCTCACGCCCATGTTTCCCTTCTGATTATGACGCTTTACTGTGTAAAGAGGAAAATCACACCTATGTTACGGAGCTTCGGTCGACTCTTCCTTGAGTTTCCACCTGGAAATCGAGGTTAAAGTGAGGAGAAAAGCAAAACCCTGCCACTCGGACCCAGGCGTCCCCTGCCTGGGGAACGACGATATGTAGGGACAGTAAGAGCCCGTCCAAATCCGCTTTTCTTACCCCGACTTAGATGCTGCAGTGTAGGCCAGCGCGGCAGAGAAGCCTGGAGCCATTAGCTAAAGGGAATGCGGGGTGGGACTTGCAGGCAGATCTCTCCTGGTGCCGAGCCCTCAGCCTCCGTGGCTCCGAGGACGTCCAGAGGCCATCGTCTCCTGCGCTTAAGCTCAGCGTAGGTGTCAGATAGCGGGAACAAGTGCGCCAGAGACGCAGGGGTGATCATGGTGCGCCCCCTGCTTCCGGTAGGTTTCCTCATTCCCATGTTGCGACACAGGATTGGCCGTAAGCTTCTGTCCCTCTGAACTGGTGCGGCGGGCTCAGGGTCAGTCCCTAGTCTCTAGGGGGCCGCCCCAGCAATGCTTTGTCCCCGCTCCCTGGGCTTCCGGGTGGGTGGGAGGGGGTGAGAAGGGTGTGCCCCAGGCTCCTGGCGGCACTGCCTCTGCAGAACCCAACCCGTTGTCACGGCTTTGGCTTGGCGTGTAACCTGCACTGTGTGGCTTGGGCAGCAGTTGGGATTGCATGTCACAACCGTGCCTCACGCGGTGACCATTTCACTTCTCGCCTAATTTTCTCTCTCTTCTGTCTCTAGAAATATTATGGGCTGGACACGAAATGGGGTGACATCGAGCAATGGATGGTAGGCCTCGAGGATGATTTTAAGAAGCTGGCATGGTTTATAACGTGACTGTTACCCGGTTAACTGCATCAATAGATCCCTGTTGCGCCCTAACTTAATACTGAGGGGCTCCTGCAGGTCGCCTGGCGTCTGGCCTGCTTGTTCACATCCGCCCAGGCCTGAAGGGCCCTGGCCGGGCGTCTGGTCCGACCGGCGCAGGGCCGCTGACTCCTGCAGCCTGCAGGCTGGCGTTGGTGGGGGCCACTGCCCCCCCTGGTCCCCTGGGGCAGAGGATGTCCACTAAGGACACTCGGGCATGTGTCCCCAGCGCGAGAACTCTCCTGCTTCTGTCCTGCCTCCCCAAGCCCCCGTTGGCGCCCAGAGGTCACGCTATGCTACATTTCCCTCGCTCACCGTGGCGGTCAGCTGGCCGGCCACCCTCACGCTGACCTTTCGCTGCCTTTGCCCCGCCCCCACCCCATCTGCTTGGCCCCCTGAAACTGCTGTTCTTTGGTAAGGAAATTCCTTACATTCTCACCGTTTCCTAGAACAGCCCCTCTGCCCTCCTGTGTCCGCTGAGAGCTGGCCCACCCCAACGACACCCTGTCCTTCCAACCCGTCCCCGGGGACGTGGTGCTGTCCACCGTCCCCAAAGGACATGGCTCCCCCCTCATTAGTTCAGACACGGGGGTGTGCTCCACCCCCACCCCCCGGGCCTTGTCCCCGGCCTCCTAGACGCGTCACGTACCTTCAGCACTTGAGAATGTGGCCAGTACGGAAATGCCCTGTTAAACAGCCCCTATGTAAAGATAAAATAATCTAAGGAAACATAACATTGCTTCCTGACCTCGTAGACGCCTGTGTGAAGCGTAAAAGACAATAGTTCTTGAACCGTGAAGAGGTTCTGGAACTCTCTCTAAAAAATGACGGTCTTTGCCCTTCCCTGGGCATAAACAATTATCGTAGGCGCGTGTGGCACAGGCCGGCGCCCTTTTAGCCAACCCGACGACACAGCTGAGGGAGCGCTGTTGTTCTCAGTGCCACCGAGAAAGAGGAAAGCTGCCGGCTGTCCTGTGGAGCAGCTCCGACAGTAAGAGATGCCCAACCTCTGAGACGTCCCATGCGGGGACTGGGCATCTCAGAGTGCCCCTGAGGAGAAAACGTAGGCTCTCCCTGGCAGTTTCCCTGAAGCCTTTAGGCAAAGGCAGCGAAAGTATTTGACGTTCACATCGGAAATACTGTGTTTTGGCGCAACTGGACTGTCCCAGGCCTCTCCCAGACCTGCCTCTAACATTCGTGCCGTTTCCTCCTTTGCTCCGGTAGGAGGACAGTGAGCGCTATTCACGCAGACCCCGGAGGGACACGTCGGTCAGTACTGCATCCGTCCATCACTTCCACCTTTACATGGGACTCTAACTTGTATCTTTAGTGGCTGCAGTTACATATGCATGTGTTTATATATGACGCATAGATGTGTGTGCCTCAGTGATGTTCATTAAAGAAATTAAAGCTCATATTATTTCCTAAATGAAAACTATCAACTCAGCTGGTAGTATTTTGACCTGCTTTGGGGGAGGAGAGGATGTTTGAGAAATTGCTGAGTATTAATATATTCGTGAAGCTTTAGTGCTTTTTTTGCCATCGAAGACCCACAAATATGTCACAGAGTAAATGCACTGAGTGGTGCAATAAACACAAAAACGTTTTTCTTAAACTTTCCAAAACTAGTCGCAATTATATTTGAAAAAAGAGGGTGCTTTGGGAAGTTAAGTAACACCCAGAGAAGCAAAAACTGCACTTTAATGACGTTCATGTAAAACCGTGCTATCGCGGAACAGTCCTCTGTACACAGAGGCGCCCCAGCGAAGCCCGCCTCCGCGGACGGGGAGGTCAGCGAGGTGGGCTCCTCCGCCGGGCGCACGGAGACCCCCCGCCGGCCCCTGCTGTGGGGGCGGGGGCAGGGGCGGGGCTGCCTCCCGCAGCGCGGTGTCTCTGTGTTCCACTGCCCCTTCACGCCTGTCCCATCCTTTCTCTCACCAGGCCTCTGATGAAGATGAGCGCATGTCAGTGGGTAGTCGTGGAAGCCTGAGGGTCAGTGCCCGGGCAACTGAATCTGCACGGGTCAGTCCGCGTCCGCGTCCCTCGCTTGGTCTCCCCGCATCGACCTTCCCTACTCATTGTCCCTGCCCCCTTGGAGTCCGCGTCTAACCGCCCAGACGCGTGTTTAAAATCTATTCACGCAGAGCGCAGAGGGGGTGGGGGAGTGGGGAACATCTGCAATAGTGCCAATAAAAAAACTTTTTAATAAAAAAAAACAATTTCATTCAGGGGTGGGATGTTTCCTTGTTGCTGTAGTGAGGTCCCTGGTAAGCAGAGGTAGCACTTCTGTGCTGTCCTTCCCCAGGAGTGGAGGCCACTGTGTTTTCACATGTCCGTCCCATGTGACAGAGCCACTCCACCCCCCCCAACCCCCCACCCCAACCATTCAGCTGCCTGGGCGTTGCTGGCGGGTGGAGGCGAGTGTGGAGGCACAGGCTGTCGGCCGCGCCCGTCTGCACACTGGCCCCCCGGCCAGCCCCGCACCTCGGGGCCAGCAACGCCACCTTGTCAGAGCAAGTGGCACCCCGCGGTGCTGCTGCAGAGAGCCGGCCGACAGCTGTGCGGACCGTCTGCCCGGGGCTGGGGGGGTGGGGTCCCCGGAGCTGCATCTGCCCACCTTCAGGTGACGCCCCTTTCATCAACTCAATGAAGCCTCTTCGTCACAGTCGCTTAATGGCTGAGAAACATGAAAACTCGTTTTCCTTAACCTTTCCAAAAGTATTCGTGATTATATTTTTAAAAACGCGTGCTCTGGGAGATGAAGTGGAGACACCGTGTGTTTAAGTCGGTCCGTTGGTTTGCGTACGTCAGTTTAGTTCGCCATGGGGTTAAAATTGCATCTTACTGCTTGGTAATTATTAGGCCTCGACCACATGAGAGTGGAAGGCTTGTTTTTAATCACCGTGACAACGACATCAGGATGTCACTCCTAGACCTTCGCAGGCACTAGGTATGCCTGTGACTCTGCTGTTTCTAGCAGCAGCCGCGAAGGTGCCACACTGTTGTCATCCCTGCCCCTGCAGGTGCCAGGGCGGACTTTAGAGGAGGGAATGAAATTGCGCTAACTGCTGCAGATTTGGGAAATGACAGCGACATTTGCCACGAAAAGTCCTATTTCACGGCATTGGATTTACAGCAGCCATCCCTCTGGCGTAATTCCTTTTGCAATGAGATCCTAGAGGTCATGAGAAAATTGTAATTGTGTTAAGCTTTTCGGTATTGCCTGTCCTCTGGTTTTGTTATGTCTCACTTCGTGTTTTAACTGGTTTTTGGCACCTCTCTTTTTCTGTCATTTTCCTCGTCCGTCCCTGCTCCGACAGCCACAGCCTGACTTGGAGTCGGGGGGTCCCTACGCCTGGGTGAGATGGTTGCATGATTTGCCGTGTGGTCCTCATGGTGTCATGTGACAGATAATAACCGGTGGTGTCCCCACTAATCTCATGGGTGTCTGTCTAAAAAGCCAAGTGCATCTTTGTCCGAAAGACACACACGGGCACACCAGTCTCCACCTGAGGACTGCGGGCCAGAGGCAGGCGCCCCCTCCAGGCTGCGACCTCCTCCCAGAGCCTCCGGGCGAGGCTGCAGCCGCCCGGCTGGGCCCTGCGCCCAGACTTGCGCGCGCGCTGCCCGAGCGCCGGCTGCCTGCCATGTGCCGTGCCGGCAGCGCGGGGTCCCGGCGGTGGGGGAGATAGTGCCCTGCTCTCCGGGAGCTCTGATCAGATCAAGAATTCCAGAAGCCTCTACAGTTCCTTTAAAAGATTAAATTTAAAATTTAAAGTCATTTCATCTCATGAAAAAATCCATTGTTTCCTAATCCACATCCATTCAAATTAAATCTGTGACCGGGCTGCTTTGCCTCAAAGGTCCCAGCTCCAGCAACAAAACGAAGGCTTTCAGTTCAGATGTGAAGTTACCCCCCCCCCGCCCCCCGCGTCTGCCCAGGAGAGCCCCTGGGCTCTCCGCTTCCTGAGGCCCGTGAGCGTAGGGACGTGAAGGAAAGTCTCACCTCGGGCGGCAGGTACGCCGCGGCTGCGGGCCAGCCCGAAGCTGCGAGAGCAGCTCACACACCCTTCCCTTTGAGAACCTCCTGACACCATTTTCTGCTCTGTTCATTCCAGTGCATTTCAAAATTCTTTAGCAAATTCCTGGGTTTAAAAAAGGTGTTCTTACCATTAAGGTGACAACAGTGCCATCCGTGTGCCTGGCACCCTGGACCCCGCCAGCCTCCTGGTGGGGCTGCTGTGCTCTGCGGGAGGACAGAGAACCGGGGGCTGGGGTGGGGGGAGCACACTGCGGAGGACGCTGGCGGTCCAGCCCGGCCTCAGCTCAGCCGCTGGAATGAGGGGACCCGCTGTGACAGCAGGAGGCGCAAGGACACGTCATAGATTTCAGAAAGTGCTCTTCCACAGTGACACTGGCGGATGAGAGCATTTCTGTGGCGATAGCGTAGAAGCTCTTCCACTCTTTAAGTCATTAAACGCATCAGTGGCACGTTTCTAGATGGTCCGCCTTTTTGTTTCCGACTGAAAGTGGACACACTCGGGGCCAGTCCCTGGCTGGCGGAGCCTACGATGCGAGTTAGGGGTAGCCGGGGCGGCTTTGGGGGCCCACGTTCGGGCTCAGCTTTCGATCCGTTTTAACAGAGGGCGCCTGGTATTGCACGTGAGTGTCTCAATGTTGGCTTCTCCTTTTGTCCCCACCTCTCCTGCCCCTGAGCTGTCTTTTGCCCCAGTAGATTAATACTCTCATGCTGTTAATCAAAAAAACTAACAACTGACTCTTGCCTGGCCATGCGTGAAGTTCGTGGGCGCCTTGAGAGCACTGACTGCCTAATTGTGACCCACCCTTAGAGCGAGTGGTTTTGATGAGGCGTTAATTCTTGCATCTTATTTTCCCTCTTTTAGCAAATGCTGGTCTGTGTCTGTTGTCCTCTCTGATAGTAGCCCTTAGCCAAACCCCATGTGCGAGACTCCCCTGGGGCTTGTTAAAATGCATATTCCGGGCCTCCAGCTGTCCCGATTTCCCCGGTCAAGGGCCCAGAGTCCTAAGGAGCAAGCCAGGTGATGGTGACACGGGTGGACCGCACAGCATGGGGAGTTGAGAACTTTCTGTGGAGAAAGCTGGTCGAACAGCAGAGACCTCAGATGAACTTGGCCTGCTGTCTACGGGCTTTTTATCCTGATGTCACCGTTAATTTTCAGCTCTCTCGACCCTATTACAATGCACGAGGCAGCTCCACCTACCTCCGTGCAACACACAAAACCAGCCGAGAGCAGAACTGGTGGCATCTTTAAGAAGGTCAAAGTACTTTTCACTACAGACGTTAAGATCGGATAGTTTGGGAACGTGTCCTAGGAAGGTACTCCCCATGACAGAATCCTATTCCAGCACAAAAGGGTACGTGCTCCCCAAAACCTTCAGAGCAAGAGTCCCCCTGTGTCCTCATGGAAGGCCGAAGAGAAGCGGTGACCAGTGAGAGCGGACCGCTCTCCTCTTCTCCCCCGCCCTCCACCCTGGCCCGTCAGAGAAGGAGGGAAAAGGAAGAACTCGTCAAAAGCGGTCCCTGCTTTCTCAGCAACCTTGGAAACCCAGAGTGTTTGTGTGAGATCCATTTTAATTCCTCGCTTGGTAGAGTAAAGTAAAAGTTATCTAAAATGGATCGCCATTAGACTTCGTTGTTACATTTTTTCCAGAAGGTAGTTTTGAAACAGATATCAAGAGGATAGGCCCGGGATGTGAAATATACAAGTCAGTGACTCGCGTGTCCGATCAAATAACCTTGTCGGTCAAGAGAAGAAATTAGACCATTAGGCCGAGTAAAATTCCTGCCAGTCTCTCAACTTTTTTTCTATTAAATTTATTTCAGAAATGTTTTGAAATTTCTCCTACAGTTTTCAAACTGAATGCTGAGGGATTTCTACATACTCTTCTTTAGTTTAGAAACTTCTAGTTGGTTTGTTTTTTTGAGTTGTGAAAGTAAATACAGTCTTTTATAGTCAAGATTTCACAAATCTGGATTCATAATCTGTCTAGAAATTCATTTATTGATTCAGCATTAATGTCATGGTGGCCAAATATGTGCTGAGCGTGCCCCCGCCCCATTTCAATCAGGCCTGATGCGCGGGTGGCCTTGGAAAGTCCACGTCACTGTGCCCATTTGCACGGCCCAGGAGGCAGAGGATCCCACGCTGGGGCTTCTGTTTGGAGCTTGGACTCGTGTCCAGGATCCTAGCACCTCCTTCCTTTTTCGCCAGTTGTGCGGCCTGTCCCTCCTGCCACGAGGGCCGGTTCTGTCTTTGTCACGGGACGTCTGCTATTCAGCAGAAATGTCCTTATAGATGAATGAGAGCAGCTTGGAAAACCCAAAGTTCCGGGCTGGGGGAACTTGGGCTGGGGCAGAGAGAGCAGAGACGGCCGTGTACGGAACTTGATCGTTCTCTTTTTTTCTGGAGGACAGATTATGAAACCATGGAATAAGTCCCCAGATTTCACTCTGAAAAAAAAAAAAGTAGGAAGACTGGACGAATGGCAAACTAACATGGAGGGCACATATATCCGACTGCCCTTCCGTGATGCACTTCCACGTTTAAGTGTGGACTGAGTGGAAGCTGCGCCTGAATTCTCTGAATACAGCTTCCTCCTGGACCACACATGTTGAGGGCTTACCCAGCCTGAGGCCGAAAGCCGACCGGCTCAGCCCGAACCGCTGCCCCGCCGCCTGGCAGCCAGGCTTCTCGTAAGCAGGGATTTTCACGGCGTTGCCGAAAAGCTGGGAACGAGAAGAAACCGCCAGAAAGCAACTACACCCAGGCCCACGGGCTTCATCCCTAGGAGATGCCCTGTAGTTATTTGCAAGTGACACTGAGTGGACCCCCCTGAGCTGCAGACGGGCAGGTGGGAGGCAGGGGCCATCCGGGGGGCGCGCTAGGCTCTGGGCTCTTCTGGGCTTCCCCTCCTCCGCTCCGCTCGGAAGGCCCGACCTGTGCCTCGCTGACTTCCCTGCTGATCCGCGTCTTCTCTGTGCACTGCACTCACTTCTATGCTGACGTCGGTTTTTCTTCTTTTCTTCATTGAAACAGACAAATGGTTATGATGGAGAATTATATGGATCACAGTCCCTGAGCAGAAGATCTGGCAGGGTCAGTATCATAAATTTGCATGCATGAAATCCAAACAGGTTGCTGCAAAGCTTTCTAGAAATACAGCAAAATTAGCTGCTTTTTCTTTTCTGTGTTGTAGTGGGTCTCTTCCCCCCCCCGCCCCAGCGCATGATAAAATGTAAAGTAATGTTTTTCAACTAGCAAACATTCTTAGAATGTTAGTCTTCTGACATTCTAAGTGTTAATGGAAGAGATTCATTTTCGTGAGAATCTCTAGCAGATCTAGAATTAAAGATTAGCTCTTTCATTACTTTACTGACGTTGGTGTGTGTGTAATGTGTGCATCAGGCTGAAATCCGACATTTCCAGTCTTCCACGTCTCTTGTCTGTGATCTCGAAGATAGCAGAGCCCGTGTGTCCCCGACGCCGGGATTGGAATGCTCAGGGTGCAGGGATGACAGGCAGAAGGGGGCCGAGTGGTCCCAGGTGGGGCGGGGGGCGGGGAGAAAGGCACCAAAGCAGAAGTGCTGGCAGGAGATAGGGGTGGGGTGGGGGTGGCACAGGGGGGAGGGAGGGTGCGGGAGCTGCCGAGGGTTTATCCATGAGGTCTCTGTGGATTTCAAAAAGGTTAAACTGGAGACATTTTTAAGTTGCGTGGCTGGCTGCAAATCTGTTATACATTGAGTTCTCTAAAATCTTCCTGGACTTAACATTTGCTTCACCTTTTTTGTAGTAATACGTTTTACTAACTGTGTAAAATAGTATTTCCTTAAATGTATCTCAATTGTATTAAGACGTATCATCTGTACACTTACATGATATGTTCAGGCTTCTAAGGGGGAGGCCAGCCCCCCACTTCCTGAACCCAACTGATAAGTCCCCGCCCCCAACCCCCATGAAGGATTGCATACGCTGTTTCATAAAAACCCTCCCCTTTGGCAGCTCTGTTCTCCTGCTCTGCTGCTCTTTGCACGGACATCCTGTGGACATCCTCCAGTCCGTCACGTATTTCTCCAAGTTTCTGTCCACTCCAGGCACAGAGCGGGTGGCACACCCTCGTGTCCTGCAGCCCATGTCGTGCAGGTGCTCAGGACAAGAATCGCAGTGTGGTCTGCTGGCCTGACTGTCCGTCAGGGCTGCACTGGCTAGTTTGCAACGTCCCACCCACAGTGCACGGTTCCCCTGTGCTTGATCGCAAAACTCTGCAGTCTAGCGTCGGAAGTTACTGCGGACGCTCTTTCGTCCGACTTTTACCCAATATTACATTCTTTCCTAGAATGTCCCAAACATGTAGCTGCCACGTTTTGTAACAGGACCAGGTGACATCAGGCTTTAGTTGCTACATAGAGCCATATAATTTATTTCTTACTGCTTTTTTTTTTTTTGCTTAAAATTTTTATTGTATTTTTTCCATTACCATTTACAAAAACCCGCTTATACCCTCCTCCACCTACAGCTATGTATTAATCTTTGATTTTTGCATTAAACCAGTAGAAGTGTGCTTCACGATTTATTAAGATTTAAGTCATGCCTTGAAAAATACGTAAGACCGTGACTATAAAACCGTTCATCACCAAGTAAAATTGGATATAAAGCTGATTTCATAAATAATCAAGAAATATGACGATCGAAGAACCAGAAAACCCACCGCTCCTGCCGTGGCAGGTGTGGGCAGGCCCTGGAGCAGGGCACCTTGAGGACGAGTCGGGGAAAGGCTGGGTGGGGCTGGAGGCTCCCTAGGCCCGAGCAGGACCGGCTGGGGGAGAGGATGGAATGACCAGCTGACGGTAAGCGTTTGGAGGCACCGTCTCCTCCGCTAGGGGACCCGGTCTCCGCAGGAGGACCGCTCGTCCCCGCCCAGTGCCCTCAGGCACAGAGGCTGCAGTCACCTCCCCGTCCAGCCCCCGGGCTGCACCCGAGCTTTTTGGATTCTATGTCCGAGACGCGGCCGCAGGACCATGGCTTTCTGTGGACAGTGTTCTGGGCCAGAAGGGACAGCTGTCACGCTCCTCGCCTGCCCGGGGCTCAGGGCTGGGCCGCAGCCCTCAAGTGTATTCGCCTGAAGGGAGGTCGGCGACTTTGCCGAACGCAGAGCTTTCGTTAGCTAAGAGGGCAGGCAACACCCACGTCCAGACTAGGGGCTGATTGTCCGTCCCTTGTAAATTGAGTAGGTAACACTAGGCGTGGGAAATTGTGAAAAACGGTCATAGTTAAACCACACGACTCACAGAGACGTGGATGCTGGAATAGGAGATGCGGCCAGAACCTCTAGCTGCAGCCAAGTCTCAGTCCTTGCTGTCCCTGGAGGGCCGATGCGGTGTGGCTGTGCACTGTCTGCCTTCAACAGGGACAGGTGGGCTTTGGGGACAGTAGGGAAGTGCGCATTACTTACGATGTCTCCTTTGGTGCTCAGAATTCCAGCTACAGCGGTGACGGCAGATCCTCCACTTTGTCATCATCCAGAGAGGAGAAGTTGGTTGGTTTCCATTTAAATCTTTCACATCCTCTCTCCAGAAACGACAGGTTTTGTAGCATGCAACCGTGTGTGTGTGTGTGTGTGTGTGTGTGTGTGTGTGAATTCAGCTCCTTCCTTTTTGAATACCTGTGTGACAAATTTTCACTTGGATAAATGGCGAAGTCCGTTTTGGAGCAGTCGTGAGCATGGCACATCTAATTCAGACTTAAAACGCGATCTTTTTGAATTCACGTTCAACTGTTTGACAGCGAATTGTGGAATTCAGCTCGGTACAGTGAAAGGAAGTATTTCTGTGGCCGTGTTCTAGATAGACTTAATCGGGAGAAAAAAAATAAGAAAGCCTTGAACGTCTTTCCTTGAAAGTCCCTGAAAACAGAATTACTTTCTAAGGTGCATGCAAACTTGGGGCCAGTTTCTCAGGGAGGGACTAGAACTTGGAATGAAAGTCAAATCCAAATCCTCCCCATTCTCAAGGACGTGCCTTCGTTTTGAAAGGCAAATATTGCTTGACTCTGTAAGAGCCCCGAGAGGTAAGGCTTGTTTGTCCTAGGTTCACAGCAAACGCGCGAGCTCAGGTAGGACGCAAGCTCACAGACAGCTGCGTTTCCTCCTGGAACGGAAGACAGACCTGCCTGCCAGGTACGCCTGTGCCATGGTAAGCAGTGTGACAGGGACAGACTTGTCTGCAGCAAGTGTCATGAGTAAGAACTTGCATTCAACCTTAAGGTTTAGGGAAATTGGGTCGGGGGAGAAAGAAGGAATACACGGTAAGTGACTGGGCAGACCCAGACAGCGGTCTGTCTCCTCCCCTCTATCATGCCTGGCCGTCCCCTCCCCAGCTTCCTGCTTCTGTCTGTAGGGGGCTCCAGACACTGCCGGCAGCCCCCTTACCCCTGCCTAGCGTGCACGGCCCCTCTCCAGACGCCCACCACCCCCCGTAGCCTCCGGGCCCCTGGAGGGACCCACACCCCAGCCTCCCTGCCGGCCCCGGCCCCTGCTTCCCCCAGCCGGCGGCTTCCAGTGGACATAAACGAGATCGGCCCTAAGCGGCAGAAAACTCGCAGGCCTTGACTTGGGCGGGCGGTGGGGGCGTTGTATGTGTTTTCTTAATCCCAGGGAGTTTTCGCTGTGGCACAGAGCACTTTTTCCTTAAGAAAACTTCTCCCTCCTCACCATCCAAGCAGAGATATTTGTTCTCCAGTGGAAAAGGGTGATGGAGACCCTGTGCCTGGCAGTGACTTAGTCACCCAAGCTCAGCATGCGACTGACTCACCTGAGTTTATCTAACAGAAATTACCCACATACAAAGTGCCTAAGTCAAAATTCTCGCCAGAACTTCCCCGAGGCCACTGTGGGGCATGGTTTACCCGCCCGCCCGCCCGCCGGCAGAATCTCCCGGCCACCGCTGGGCCGAGCGGACGCCCGGCCTGTTCCTGCGCCAGCGCGTCGGCGTGCTGCCTCCGACTGAAATCTAATCGTGGGAAGGCATCAGTGTAGCGTGCAGCACTGATTCACAAAGAGCCTCTCCAGGCTTTCAGACGGGGCCGAAGCAAAGCCCGGACTGGACCAGGCAGTGTCGGGAGGGGCTGCGGGCGCTTTCTCCCACCTGGCCACGTGGGCCTCTGCGCTGTCAGCCCAGCCCCCAGAACCGCTGCCATATTTGTGTTTGGGAAGTAGCTCCCTGCCCACCCCAGAATTCCACCTGCCTGCCCCTCGGGTCACTTTGGTGGCGCTTATTCGAGGCATAGGAATGACAGGCACAAACCACTGGACCTTGAAGGGGTTGGCGGAACGTCTTAAGGTGCCTTCCCGTCAGGCCAATGGAACCACTTTACCTTTGAGGACGGCCCTGCTCTTGTATGATGAATGGGATGCTGCCAACACAGAGGCCCAGGCAAAACATTTTATTTGGGGAAATTATTCAGTGACAGAGTAGGGCTCCCCAGAGTATCACAGAGACACTTGGTCTCAGAATTGCAGCCCTGAACTTGAGTCTGCCACGAACTGTGAGCACCCGTGTTATGTGACCCCGGGGAGGCCAGGCCAGGGGCCGTCCCCGTGAAGGGCCCTGCCGCCTAAGGTGGAGGGTGGTGCCTCCGCAGAGCCTTTGTTTTGAGCTTTTCCCGCCGAACTTAAAGTATCAGACCTTGAATGACAAGCACATTCAGAACCCCTGTGGCCTTGCCACCGGTTAAAATGAATGAAACCTGGTGTGTCAGCTCAGGAGTCCTGATTCGGTCCCCATCGTGGCTTTGTCCTTTAACGGGACCATCTGGACCTCCTCCTGATTCTTCTTCTTTCTCCTGCCCCTGCACGTGCATGCCCGTTACCGATTTTGTTGTGAAAAGTGGTTTTGTGTGAATTTACAGCGCCGTGTGCCTTTGAGATGAAACGAAGCTGGCAGCCTCTGTCCCCTCCTGCCTGTGTTCTCCGGTGACAGGGACTGTCCTGCACTGACGCCGGCCTTCCCCACAGTGGCCTTGCCCCCGAAGCTCCGTGTGCCGAGAGCAGACACCGGGCCTGCCTTCCCCTTGTCACACCCCTTCTTCCTTCTCGTCCCCATGTGTCACTTGCCTCGCTGAGTGTGTTTGTGGACACTTCACCCTCCTCTGCGGGGACTCCGAAGAGCAGAGCCCAGCCGGGGTTTCAATTGGCCTGACTCACTTGCTAATCAAGACTTTTCTCGGCCTTTCAAAACATTATCAAACATAACTGAAGACCTTATATAGAAAAAAAGGAATTTAGGGAAAAGGAGGCTGCAGTCAATGGGTATTTCCAAAAGCTCAGGTCCCCAAAATCAGTCTCTTGGGTCTCTCCTCCTTTTCCAGCAATTGTTCCCCATTTGGGGTTTCGTTTGTTTTTTTAAAAATATTTTTCTATTGTCAGTGTGTCCAGGAAGCAATTTGGAAGGCTTTCGTGCCTAATTGGACTCCTCGGTCCACAGGGAGTGGCCAGGACAGCACTGCTTCTTTGGCTCGCTGTCCCCTTGTTTCCCGTTTGCGCGGGGAGGTCACCGGGTCTGGGCCTGTGGAGCAGTGGGGACCCAGGCTGGCTGTCACACAAGGAAACCCGGGGCAGAGCTCCAAGTAGGCATCGCGTCGCGGAGGCTGAATTGTCATCTCCTTGTATTGTCCTCTCCCTTGATTCGTCCGCGGTTGTGCGCATTCCAAGCCTGGCCCGGGGCCCCGCGCGGCCAGTGCCTGGAAGTGAGTCACGATGCTCTTCCCGAGCCGGGTCCGCGGCCGCACGGCCTGTAGGTGCCAGCACGCCCGGTGCGCGCGCACGCTCGGGCCTGGCCGCGCGGCCCTGTGGATGCACGGGCGCGTGCTCCCGCCCACTCTTCCTGCGCCAAGTTTGTGGATCGGCGCCGGGTGCAGTGGCTCTCAGGCAGGCCGTGTAGCTCGTCCCCTTCTGTTTCAGCCCCTCACCCTCTCTTCCAGGAATGCCTGGAAAGCAATGACTCAAAAAGTGTCACGTATCACAGGTTCCCGGGAAGCTTACTGTTTCAAAGTTACAACCCGTCCCGTATCTGTCTTCCCTGTAGACTCGCGTTTGCATCTATTGGACTGGCTGCCGGCATGGGCCTTGCCCTTGGGCTGCCACGTGACTGAAAGCAGCAGGCACACCTGTCATGATTAGCTGCCGGTTTTTGTCAAGGCTTTTAAAACCTGCTCTTTCCTTCTGCCCTCCAGCCCTCCTATCTGTGCAGCGCTGCCGCGCCACCACCGTCGTGGAGTTGCTGGGTGCGTGCGCCACCCCCACCAGACCCCTTCCCTGTCCTCGGCCCCCTCAGCCCCGCCCCTATGACGCATGCGCACCCGCCTGCACACCTACGTCAATTACCCGCAGCGAGGCTTGCACGTGCGTGGTGCCTGGCAGTCCCCCTTGGCCAGCTAGCTTCGATCTCCAGGAAGACAGCGTTTATTTAGCATTGTTGGGCAGGGATGGACCAAGGCATTTACCTAATTCACTGGCAGAAAGAAAGGTGGTTTCTTATTGCTTTGCTACAACGTGAACAGGTACCAATCCACTGTACTGTATTACTTCGGAAATGTCCAGTTTTCAACACAAGGCACTTATGCCATGCAGGAAACTTCTAAGTGGCTCTACTGTAATGTTAATAACTTTCTGGATCTCCATCAGATTGCACGCTTATGAGTTAGACTGAGCCGACACAGAGCAAACCAGCTATGGCAGGGGGACAGGAGGAAGTCGGAGGGCCGTCCACACTGGGCCACGGCTGACACGGCCACACGGGGCATTGTAAACGCCTGTTCTCCCGCAGTGGTTGATCACGTAGCATTTTCAAGTTAATCAACTGTTCTGTTTTCTAGATTACAATTTTTAAGGAATTACAGAAATCGAACTGTAATTAACATCCTTTTTCATTCCAGAGCCCCTTCACATTAAGAGTCATTTTCTATACACCGGGAATGAGGATGCCAGACAAAGTTCAGGATTTTTGAGTGATCTGCTCATATGAAATCTGAATTAACACATTGTCCCTTAGCAAGGCACCTTCTTCAGAGTCACAGATTGAAAGCATTGCTTGGCCATTCCATCGCATGTGGGCGAGAGCAACTACATCACGTGTCCCTTAGGTTTTGCAACCCCCATCCTGCTGCCCAGCACCAGGCCCGCGAAGGTGGCTTCGAGCCCTCCCCACACGTCCTCCCTCGCGACGTTTTCAGGATGCGTCCCTGGCGCTTGTTGGTCTTCCTTAGCTTATGTGTCAGTGTGTTCTGGGTGCTGGGGAGAGGAAGGGCACCCTGTCCTGACGTTCTGTTTTGGTCGCAGGCGTCTGCGTTTGATGACAGCAGTCTCAGCGGGGCTCGGCGGGGGAGCACCTGTGGCTCGAAGGCTGTAAGGCCCTGTCTGTGTCCCTGGAGTTTTCTCCCGTCTGCTGCATGACCTGGGCTGCCCGCTTGGCACCGTCCCAGCCCCGTGAGCTCATGGGCCTGAGCTACAGGGAGGAAACACTGCCTCGTCCCCATTGTCCATTGTACTAAGGGTTGGGGACGATGTGACCCACAGTGCCTGTGGTCGTTGGTCGAATGTTCTCACTCATCAGCTTTTATTGCAGTCAAAGGGAGAAGACTAACCATGGTTGAATTTCATCCACTCCTTCCCCGCCACGCACTGGCGGAACTTAACGTAGTGAAGGGTCTGGTCTGAAAGGAACAACGGGGGGGAAAGGGAGAATTGGACAGGCCCCCAGTTACGTTCACCTCCGGGTAACTGAGGAACGTGCACAAATTCAAAGACTCAGAACGTGGCCATCTCCTTTTTTAATTTCATCTTCCTGCCTCTTCAAAGGGTTGGAAATCGTATCACAGTAAAGGCTTGGTAATTGTGCAAGAAATACTTGTTGAATGAAAAAACTGAGTGAGCGAATGGTAAAAGTAAACTAGTAGAGAAACGGACCCATCCACGGAAGCGAGGAAGCTAATGGGCCGGTCCCGAGGGCCAGTCAGATCAGAGCGTTGGCCCCACGGCCCTCCCCTGCGGTCAGTGGCCCTGCGTCCAGTCTGCAGTGCCCCCCACAAGGCCTGTGGAGACGCACCGAGACCCACGTGCAGTGAAATTGTTTCCTGAGAAATACTTGGGAGCGTTTTCCTAATTTTGCTTTGGAAAACGATTGGCTACTTCATAAGTTAGCTAAATAATCTAATTTCGTGATGTTTAAATACTTCCCCAATCATCATGAATACTCAGGGATTCTTACAAAGTAACCAGTCTAACCTACAGTTTTCTTTAGAATGTCATTTTTAAGAATACTATACCTAATAATTAATTGACATAGCATTAGTTGTTGTTGACATCTAATTAAGCATTTATCAGTTTTATATTGTATAACATTTCTTGTGTTTGTGGAGCCTGTATATTAAACCTTTTTCCAGCTCTTAATGTTTTTGTAGGCCATTAAAAACTTCAAAAACCTAATGGAGGAAATACCGTATTTTGCCATGTATAATGGGTGCTTATCTGCCCAAATTTTTGAGAAAAAAATAAGGATACCCATTCTCCATGGGTATGACGATCACATACCATAGATATAATAATCCCGTGTCTGATGTGCACAGAACTGGGAGCACGTTATACACGGCAAAACACAGTAGCTCCGGCTTACGTGCGATGGATAAATGCAACTAAATGGTTTTCTTTTATCAGAAAAGAGCCAGCAACCTACTAGTTCTTTAAGGGCACGAAACTTCCCCAAGCACTATATTTTCGGGAGCTCTGAGGTGAACTCCTGAGGTCTGTGGGACGTGCGTCCCGTCGGTTCCCCTCAAACAGCACGTCTGTGGCTGGACTTCCCGCGTAGCTGGCCCTGGCCCGCGGAGTGCGGTCACCGTTTGGGCTGACTGCTCTGCATGCCACGGCTGCTTCTGTGTTGTCAGCCTCCCGTGGGACTCGCCCGGGAGGAGAGCTTTAGTGGAGTGAAGGAAATGAAAGGTCTTCTTGTCCTGGCGGCACAGATTCCTGAAATAGGGCCACCTGTCCCTGGTATCGAGCCATGCGGGCAAAATAGGAGAGAGTAAAAGGAAATTCATTCTCTGCCTGACGCTGAGCTCCCACGCAGGGGCGCTCAGCACACATTTATTGACTTCAGCTGAGCAAAATGAACCCCAGGGTAAAACCCCTCGGAAGAGACCCTGGGGCGGCGTCAGCACCCGTTCAGGCAGCCAAGCAGCAGTCGGAGGGGGAGGCAGGTTCACGGAGCTCCTGCCCACCCTGCACCCCCCCCCCACCACAGTGGCCCTCCAGCAGACAGCCAGGTCCCCCCGGCCCCCTGTGCAGGAAGGGGACTTGGGAGAAGAGCTTCCCCAGGCGCTCTGCCCAGTGAATGGCTGTGGCCACTGGTAAACGCATACCCTGAGGGCGCCAGCGCGGGGGTTCACCTCGTCCTGAGCCCGCAGGGCAGCCCCCCGCCGCCGGCCGTGCCTGCTGGACGCCTGGGTCCCCAGCTGGCGCTGGAACCCTGCCTCCCTTGCCCCCACCCAGCCTTGCTCAGTAAGAGGAAAGGAAGAATTTTAAAAAACAAAGAAAATAGGAAATGTAACTAAGATGAGGACAAATGAGAACACAAATCAAAGTGAAGAGGCCGTGGCTTCCAGATAAATCAGTTGCCGGTGTTTTCCTCTCCTGGAAGGGAGACTTTATTTGGGTGGACAGACAGACCGACGTCTACGACAGACCGCCATGGGCACCTAGCAGAGCCGTGCCCGATTTTTGTGTGGGCCCTAACCCTTGCTTTGCTTTCGCTTGCAGAGGCAGCGGAGAAGCAAAGGCCCCTTGCCCAGCACCAGGTCGTGCACTGGGCCGGGGGGGCTCCCAGGACGGCCCTTTCCACGCATGAGGTGCCCTTCTGTGCGCCCCAGTTCAGCGGTGCTTTGTGTCACTCTCCCTACTAACCCAGCATTCTGTGTTCTTCCAGTGTGACGGCGAACGTGTGCTATTCTCTGTGGGTGTTTCCCAGGGAAGCCGGTGCTCCCTGCCCCCTCCCTGCCGTCCTCCGCAAGGCGTCCGGCTGGCCTCTCTACTAGTGGAGCACTGGGCGGGGTCTCTGTCCTCCTGCACCTCTGCTAACCCTGTCCCTTTGTCTCTGTCCCCCTGCGGCCCGCCGCGCTGTGTGGGCAGCCCTCGGAGCACAGCGGCCACCTCAGCTCCAGCTCCCGCGCCTCCTCCAGAGCCAGCTCGGCGCGGGCCAGCCCGGTGGTGAGTGAGCCCGCGTCTGCGCCGCCACGCCGCCCTCGCCCGCCTCCCCAAGTCGGGCGCAGGGGAAAGCAGTGGGGCTGTTCCATCACCTGCACGGTCGGAGCACCAACGCAGGCAGGGGGCACGCTGCCCCGTTTGGAAAGCCCCGTTCGGCGATGCCGGGGCGGCACTGCTGAGCTGCCGAAGGGCCCTGAGGGGGCCGTGCATGCTGCTGGGAGGAGGGGACTTTGAACAGCGGGGAGCGTGTAGCCAGGTGCATGGCTGTGTCATTTTTAATGGGAAGGATTGACTTGTAGCATTTCGTTTGCCATGGTCTTTGTTATGCCACCCAGGTGATTTTAAAAACACACTCAGACCTGTTAGCGCCCTGAACCCCACCCCCTCCCACGGGCTCTCAGAGTCCCCAGACTGCGCCCCTCGTGTTGCCTGGGATAGTGTGGGGCCCCACGGCCTAGTCCCCACCCTCGGAGTCTCACTGTCCTGTGTGTGGCCCAAGCCTTGGGACTGTTAAGCAGTTTCACCTCATCTCTGTGGGAGGCGGCTACACAATCTTTGGACAAGAAGGGGTTTGCAGGGTAGTTTGGCCCCGGGGACACCTGGGAATTGGGGGGCTGGGTGACTGGAGAGGGGGCGTTCAGGGGGCAGGATCGGGGCTGTGAGCATGCAGGGGAGGGTGGCCGTGCCAGCCAGCAGCGCGTCGGCGATGAGCCCTGGGCCCAGAAAAGCAGAACTGGGCAGCGCTGGGCTGTCTCTTCCACTCGTCGTCCTGGAGAGGCATGAGCGTGGGTCTCGGTGACCCAGCACCAGCTGGGTGCTGGCTGCCTGATGTTTAGGCGCCGTGCCTGGCACTCTGGGGGAAGCCCGGGAGCTGAGCTCTCCCCCGCACGGATGCCCTGGCTGGGAACTGGTGACTTGTTTGTTCTTTAAATTAGACACAGTGTTTCAAAGCTCTGAGGGTTCCTACCGGACGCAGGTGTAGACTGCTTCTGGGGAGGCAAACCGAGGGATGCCTGGAGACAGGGCGTGTGCTGCTGAGCCGGGGCGCAGCTGGGTGCCCCCGCCCCGAGTCCCCAAGGCCAAGGCCAAGGCCAGAGCTGGTCATGCGGGGTTTGCAGTGTGTGTTTCTGATGGCAGAGGAATGCTACTTTCCTCCACTTACCCATCAGGGGAAGAAAACAGGAGGTGGGTCAAGGGGGCGGGTGTCAGAATAGAAGAGCCCCCCAACGTCTGCTGCAGACACCACCGCTGTTCACGGATCACCTGCCCGCCCCCTCGGCACTCCACCCTGGGGACCAGCCGGGTGGGGACCAGGGAAGCCTCATCCTGAACACGCTCCATTGGGCGGCGGGCACGCCCGCCAGGCCAGACGCTCCCACGTGGCAGGAAGAGAGAGAGACCCCCAGCTGTCGGATGTCATGTAACTTCGCTTTTTAAATTCTGGGAAATTGCCTCTCACGGACACTGTGTTCATGACCGGAGGGCAGTATTGGCGAGCTCGACTGTCCGCCGACCCCTGGCTCAGCCCGTTTCCTGAGTTTTCACACATAAACTCACCTGCAGGAACCCCCGGAACCACCGGGAACAAACATCCTCCCCGGGACTCACGCAGACCCAGTCCCCCTCGCGCCTAATCCCGTCTCACTCATCGTCTGGGGAGCACAGGCCCATGCGCAGGTGACCGGACGAGGCTGTGGCTTCACTGTCACGGAGTCCTGACCCCGGGTGCACTGCCCGGTCGGGCTCGGGCGACGCTCGGAACCGTGAAACCCGTGACCGTTCGGTGTTTAGGGTTATTCGCGCATCGTGATAAAATCACAAAACGACGGGACTGAAGAGATTGAAACCGGACCCAGGTGTCATTGTCAGAAGCTTCTAAATTGTCCACGGATGTACTCAGGTGACCTGGGTTTAATAGAAGACGACGAACCGAGAGGGGAGCGTGAGATGTGTCCCGGGGCCTGAGGACGAGGGCCGGTGGTCTCTGCCACTGGGGCCTGACAAGGTCTGAGCCCCCTTCCCGGGGAGCTGGGGTGGGGGTGCGTGGCCGCTTTTCTCCAGGTGCTGTCGGGGGACCGCAGGGGGCGGTGGGTGGAGGAGCACCGGTGCTTCACAGCTCCTAGTCTAGCCTCCCATTTTAACTCTGAGTTCGCAGCTGAGCGCCGTCTCACTTCCCCGCTGCTTCCGGGGCCTCGGGGCGGGCTGGCGCTGACCGAGCTGATTGGCAGTCGGTCACAAACAGCTAATCAGGCCGATCCTGTTTCTCCCAAGTCCACTGCTCTCTTAACAAAGGTCGAGTGATTGTCATGCTGTTGACACACTGAGGGAGCAAAGGTCAGCAACCCACAGACTGCTTGGGACAGGCCGACCCCAGGCCCCACCCAAGCGTGGGGACGCCAAAGCTGAAGACGCCTCTGTGCGTGGTCCTTAAACCACAGAGACCCCCCTGCACCAGGCAGGGCGGCTCCGCAGGGGACCCAGTCACAGCGGCACTTGACCGTGCCGAGGGCAGGAGGCAGCAAAGTCCGGAAGGCAGAACTGAGCTGGCCCTCTCTTCCGCGAGTTCTGGAACTTGCAGTCCTCTTTCTGCTTTCTGGGCCCGGGGCGGCTGCACCATGGGAAGGGGGTGGGCGAGAAGTCTGTGCGGGGCTTGCTAGACCCACGGAGAGTGTCGGCGGATGTATTCGGCTTTGCTGCAGGGGAAGAAGCCAGGAGAGCCCCGCCCAGGAGGGAGCAGCCTCGGGCGCAGGCAGTCCCCCGGGGCCAGGACCCTCCCAGCCTGGCCTCGCAGAGGGACACGCAGAGGGACACGGAGCAGGAAGGGAACAGGGAGTCACCGGGTCCCAGTGTCAGAGCTCTCCTTCCTGGCTGGGACACCTGGCCAGGCACATGAACTTCCTGAGCTTCACCTGGAAAAAGCGGGTCGTGAACCCTTAGGAAACAAAGCAACGAAGACTCGGGCACTGGTGGCGCTGGCGGCGTCGCAGCCCACCGTGGCTCGTGGGACAGGACCCCTGGCCTGGCGATTCATCAGACCGCTGAATCCAGGGCAGTGTGAGGGAGGACCGGGTGCAGGGGGAAGGAAACGGGGACGGGGGCAGGGGGCAGGTGCCCAGAGGGTGGGGGAGGGGAGCGCTATCAAGGAACAAGGCGGCCAGAATGAAGGAAGTGATAGCTTGTCCCACTTGATGGAAACAAAGGTGCCCTGGCATCCGAAGCCGCGCGGCTTGCCCCGGCCCCGCAGTCGCCCCCGCGTCGTGGGAGAGCAGAGGGTGCCTGCCCATCTCTGAAGAAGACCCGCCACTCCACGTCAGCCTTGCGTCCCCGTTCCACGCATGAGCCATGTTCTCTTCTCCGAGAAGTCCAGGATCATCCCTTTGAGAAGCTGGGGTTCGCTCATTAAGCCAGAGTTTATTGAGCACCTAGAATGTTCTAGGCACAGGGCCATGGTGGTGAGCAAACATCTGTCCCTGCTGTCATGACACATACAGAGGGGAGACGACACAGCAAATGGGCACGTGCAGGCGACAGCTCCACAGCGTGGGCTCCCGGGGAGGGCTGCAGGGAGCTTCCAGAAAGCTGGAATCAGGGGGTCTGACTGCCAGGCCAGACACCACCCCGAGCACAGGCTGCCTCACTGGCAAAGGCGGCGTACCTGTGTCCCCCAGACCCCAGATCGGCGTCGCTGAAACAGCCGTTGGATGTCCTGGCTGGAGCTCAGCTTCTCCTCACCTGTGTGAATCCAGAAAGTCGTGAGAGAGGAACCAGATCTCTGGCCCGTCTGAGCTAGAAAAGCAAAAGCCTGTCGTGACTCATGTTTTAAATTGCACGAAGAGGCGGGAGCAGGGACCAGCTGGAAAAACGGGTCTTGAGTTATGAATACAAGAGTTCAAGGCCAAGCCACTCAGGGTAATGTCAATATTATTGGATTTAAAACCAAAAATGTCTGCCTTGATGGTAGACTCCACTGCTATGTATACTTGAAGGAAAATTGCCCTTAAAATGGGTGTTTTCTGAGCAATGTTTACGAATGTCCGTTTGTCGAGAGGGACTATACAGTGACCTCGTTTCTGAGGTCCGTTTCCATCGGGGTCTGGGGTTGCCCGCCGGGCGTTGGGGACACCTTGAAACAAAGTCCTTGTGTACCTGACCCCTCTGCTGGGTCTCTGTGTGCCCATAGACTGTGTGCTGTCATTAGAGAGGTGGGTGGCCAGGTGGTGACGGAGACCCCAGAACGTCGCACCTCTCCAGACATCATGGTTGAGTGAACCCAAATAGTCACCTCATATACAAGATGTTAGAAGGCAGGAGTTACGAACACATTCGATGTGCTCCTTTAAGCGTTTGTTTTGAAAGGGAGAGCTGCCACGACTTAAAATTTCACAGGAATTGTTTTAGAAGTGACTCTTCCGAGTAGATGTTGAAAGCTGTCCTTTTGGGGACCTGGGGGGGTGGGGGGGCTGAAATCCTGCCGCATGCATTTCCCAAAGCCGCTGCTGTGAAGTTGTCGCGGTGACCCAGATGTTTGGTATTACTGCTCAGAAAATAAGAGCGGCGAACACAGCAGGCTGCAGCATGTGTGGTGCTGTCACCCTGTCACTCGCGAGGCCACTGGTGCCCCCAGGGGCCCCACGCTGGTGCGGTGTACCCCATGGCCGACCCCACACCACAGCACGCAGCAGCGACCACAACGCTCATTCATTTGGTTTCTTTGTATATTATTTTCAGAGATAAAGTGCTGTGCGTATGTCAACATTAACACACCTTCTGGGTTACTTATCTGTCCTTCTGTTTAGGGGACAGAGGGGTGCTTTATTAAAGTAGGCGTAGGTGACAGACGGCTGGACACTCTGCCATCTAGTGGGAGCCCCGGGCACTGCAGCAGCTTCAGGGCACTGGGTCGCTTCCCCAGGGGCTCCAGGTATGCACGTCTCAGGAATGCGGGCGGACGCCCCTGCCCCTCGTGATTCGGAAAGCGGACAAAACACATTTACTCCGACGTGTAGAACAGTGATCTACAGTGATCGGAAACAAAGCTGAACACAGATTGGCTGTCACTTTCACTGAGAGCTTTGCTTTTCCTGTGTGGTCTCTGCTTAAAAATATATCCTCAGTCTTCACACCGGTCCATCATGTATGAGAAAGCAAAGCTTTTTAAAAACTACATTTTAAACTTTTCTTAAATCCTCACCCGAGGATATGTTTCCTGATTTTTTAGAGAGAGAGGAAGGGGGAGGGAGAGAAACACAGATTGGTTGCCTCCTGTACGCACCCCAACGGGGGATGGAACCGGCAACCTAAATATGTGCCCGACCAGGGATCGAACCCGTGCCCTTTTGGTGCACTGGACGACACTCCCACCCACGGAGCCGCCCAGACAGTGCTTCCTAAAACTCTTTTTTAAATTGAAGAGCGGACTGTGGTTTGGGGTTTTCCCCTCCCTCATCTGAGCACGACAAGAGCAGTCGTTAGGTTTACGGTGCGAGCTCCACGGGGGCCCAGGGAGTGGGGCAGAGCTGCACCGTGTCAAAGCCCCGCGAGACCGAGGCTTCGCTCCGGCATGTGTTCTTTCTCGTGTTTCTCGCGCGAAACACTAAAAAGAATGTGGGGTCCTTCTTTTATGGGGACAGACACCTTCGTGGGTGAAAGCAGGATTCCTGCAGCCTTGTTTCTCTGTTGCTGATGGCCAGTCAGGAAAAACGCCACCCTGCAAACCACGAAGCAAGAAGCAACCGGCTGCTTGCGGGAGCGCGACGGCCTGTGAAACTGGACCTTCTCACTCCACTACGAGCTCAGTCACCCTCTGTATTTTCATCTTAACATTTGTTCTGCAGACTCGCTTGTTTTCGGGAACGAAGGCCTTGGGCCCGGGAGTGTTAGTGAATCGATTCCCAGCAGGCCAGGTGCGGGACAGTTAGCTTTTCCTTAGTCATTTGAAATTCTCAGGAATATTTTTGTCCCCAAGTGGAGAGGGGCCCCCCACTTGAAACCATCACAGCTCAGCACGTGGGTGCAGGGTGATGAGATAGAACCCCCTCGACGCCCCAGAATATCTAGTCACATCGATGTGCACGCCCACCTCAAAAAATATTGATTCTGGGTGCGCGGTTTTACCCGTGCAGGTGGCGTGGCGGACACCTGGGGCGCCAGCCTCCTGTGAAGGGATATAACTGTGCCACGTCCCAGAGGGAAGGGGCACCTGCGGGCCAGGAGTTCCGGAAAGCCCCCACGGGACACACAGGCTTGCTCGGGTCCTTGGAGGACAGCCAGCTGTGGGCACGTGGGCAGCAGGGTGCTTGGGGCAGAGGGAGCACCAGGACCGGAGGCCCCACCCGGGGGGCTGACGTGGGAGCGGGGCCAGCCCGCCCGAGGGGCGTGGTCTCCGCTCTCGTTCTCTCCCCTGTTCTTAGGACACTCGGGGGACTGTCAGAAGGGAGCAGAGAGTTCTCCGAAGGCCCCAGTGCGGGTGGGCGGGTGAGACCAGGTGCTTTGGCAGCCAGACCCCGGGTCTGAACTTGAACCTGGTCGTCCTGAGCTGAGAGCCGGTTTGGAATTGCCTCCTTTTGGAGAAACAGAGTATGTTGTTTGAGTCCGTGATCCCCTTGGTGGGCTGCGTAGCTGTCACACTTCACTGTGTCATTTTAGCGGTCCCCTCAGAGAGAAGGTTAATGGTGCGAGTTTTCAGAAGAGAGAAAGGTGACCATTAGTGAGGCTTCTCGGTGGGGACAGGACGGTGAGGGCCTCCAGCTCCGCGTGGGCCCGGGGTGGTCATCTCGACAGGACGTCACTGCCTGGCCGTCCCGACCAGTGCTTGGCACCTATTCCTGTCTGCTGCCCCGTGGACGACGTCACCGTCACAGTACACCTGGTCACCAGCCTCTCCACCGCGGTTTCTCAGCCTGCAGTGTGGACCAGGTGACCGTGAGTCCCAGGCCACCGATGAGCTGGCCTGCTTGGGTGCGCTGTGCCCGGGTCGGTGCCCCTGTGGAAGAACCCCTGAGCCACGGGAGGCAGGTCGGAGAGGCGAAGGGAGAGGCACGACAGGCGACGGCCTTCCCCGGGAACATGGGGACAGCAGAGTGCGGTGTGTTCCCGTCCTCTGCGGGCCTCCCGAGGGGCTGTGGGAAGGAGTCCTTGAGGTACCAAGGAAGGAAAAGAGAAAAAGAAAAAAGAAAAAGGAAGCGGTGTTTTGTTGGGCAAAGAAAGAATCAGCGCTCTTGCCAGCATGGCCCGCTCCCGCACCCCCTCGCGGCGTGGGGTGTCCCGGGCTCAGTGCTTGTGCAGCCTCGTAACTGCTCTGGGTCCCCCCGAGGCTCTGGCCTGGCGAAGGGAGACGCCGGGACTCGGAGACACGTCCCAACGGCAAAGATGAGAAAAGCCAAATTCTTGGGGTCCTACTTTTCATCCCGCAGAGCGTCTTGTACCTTCAGCTGCCACCCCCACGCCCGACCAGCCTCCCACATCTGGCATTCATCCCAAGGCAATCAAACCAGAAGCCCCACGTGCCTCGGCCATCGGAAAAGCGGAGAAGGTCACGGTCGGCTCGCTGCTTTCTCCAGCTTCCGAGGCCGGGCTCAGCGAGAGTCGAAATTAAAACTCCTGTGGTTGCGCCTTGCAGCCCCCAGGACCCCGCGGGGCTCCTGCTGCCTAATCGCAGTCACGCAGAGGTCAGACGGGAGTGGAGCGTGTCATCACCTCCCGCGTGGGGACAGACCTGCACGCCGAACAGCAGGAACCCGTAAAGTCAGCCTCTGCAAATGAGCTCATTAACAAGTTCCCCATTGTGGGCCCTGCTCTGATCGGTGCAGCTTCGACGTCGCTGTGTTCCCAGGGCGGCCGTGGAAGCTGAAAAGCCACGCGGGGCCCTTGGGCCTGGCTCTCTGAGCTGCTGCAGGCCGGCTGGGTCTGCGCCGCTGGGCAGAGGTGTGCCAGCGGGTATCGCGGGCAAAGCGGGTTTTAAATCACAAAGGAAACCCTTGCGTTATTTTATTATCACCCATCTCTACATCCAGATTATCCATTTAATGCTTATTTGTAATATTTGTGTGCTTTCCTCTCCAGGTTGAAGAAAGACCAGAAAAAGATTTCGCTGAAAAGGTGAGGAATTTCTGCAAGCCTTCATGTCACACCGTTGGTAAATCTCGTGGGTCCCAACACTTAGGGGTGAAACTGGCAAGGAAATACGATGCTTGATCTTTAATAAAGACCTTCACCGGTGAGGGAGCAGGACCAGCGTGTGACCCACCAGCCAGTGTGGGTCACGCCCTCAGGGAGGGTCCCCAGGGGTCACTTCCAGTGTGTGTGTTCAACCCTCTGAACAGTGAAAGGGTTGACCATGGCCCAGCCGTGGAGCTCGAGGTGAACTCAGGCCCCCAGGCCTCCGTAGCCGCCCAGTGTGACCCTCTCGGTATCGCTGTCCGCAAGCCCACGGAAGATGTCCCAGGTGGGAGGCTGGGTTCAGGTGAAGGTTTCATGATAGCAGACGCATGAGTAATGTTGGTTTTGTCTGAAACCGCACTTGGTCCTTGCCTCGCTCTAGGGGTCCCGCAACCTGTCCAGCCTGTCTGCAGCCACCCTGGCCTCGCTGGGTGGCACCTGCGCTCGGAGGGGAAGCGGGGACACCTCTGTCTCCGTCGACACTGAGGCGTCCATTAGGGAAATCAAGGTAACGCGCCCTGCCCATGTATGACCCTTTAGGAAAATCTGTCTTCACGGGGAAAAAAGGTTTCATTCCCAGTGTGCCAGATCTTTCTTTTCAGCCTGGTCTCCCCTGCTTCCCATGAACAGGTGTTGTAGCAACACCAAGACTCAGTTCAGATATGGCCTCCCGACAGGGCGCACCTGTGCCCGGCCCAGTACCCCGCCCCCCAGCTCTGGGGCGCACCCGTGCCTGCCTCGCCAGACCGCATGAAGGCGCTGGCCTGCTCCGCCCCCCGTCCTCGGCACCCCTCTGTCCGGCCCCTCCCCCCGCCGTACGCCTTCCGTGGCCCTCTCCTTGGTGTCTGAGTGACATTTTTCTTCCCTTTCTGGAACGTGGACATTATTCTGTTACATCCTCAACACTCTCGGCCTGAGAGAGCAATGCAATGCTGTGTGTGAAAGGAACTGCATCGAGGTGGGGGCCATGCGAAGGGGAGGCTCGGGTTCTAGAGCGTGTGTCCTGGGAGCAGAGGGTGGTGCGTCAAGGGTCAGCCTTGGCTTCGTTTACAGAAGCGCCTTCTAACCATTTGAACCGGTCGAGAGAGCCGGCTGCCATGATGCTGTCCAAACAGCCGGGGCCCCTCTGCCAGGGAGGCTGGAGTGGAGATTTCAGCACCAGCGGGGGCGCCCAGGTGCCCACAAAGGTGCCTTCCGACGCCTCTGCTTCATGAGAGCGTTTTCTGATGTCCTCCCGGAACGGCCGCACGTGCCGTCCCTGGGCTGCCTGCAGCTCCGTTCGTTCCTTCACTCCACCGAGGCCGCGTCTGCCGCAGTCTGGATTCGTCTCTGCTCTGCGGCTGCGAGAACCGTTCGTCTGTTCGGCGACCGTTTACGGAGCGTCCGGCTCCCCCAGACGCCAGGCACCGGCAATGTGGCGGCAGAGAGCACGGGCGGAGCGAGGCCGGGGCCCTGCAGACGTGCCTCTCTCTCTCTCGTGTCGTGTCTTGCTGTGCCTGCCACAGAGTAGGGACTCCAGGAGCGAGTGAACCTTTAACCATACATAATGTTTCCTGTTCCATTTCCTGAAGCTCTTTCGCCTGCTCTATAAAACTGCCAAAACATCATACGAGAGAGACCTAAATTTTATAAACATCATGTGAAAATATCGGGGGATACCCCTAACTTTTTATCTTGGTAATACGGAAATTTCTGTCTTTTTCTTGACACTTCATAAAAGCAGAGGGAAGCCAGTGCTGAGGCCGTGCAGGGAGGCGCCCGAAGCGGGGGGGGGTCCCGGAGACCCACCGCTGTGTCCGCGGGCTGCCCACCTCCCCCGAGGCCACTCGCATTTCTTGCCATTTCCCCAGGAACTCAGTGAGCTCAAGGACCAGATTCAGGGTGTGGAAGGCAGATACATGCAGGGGCTGAAAGAGATGAAGGTACCAGTGCACGGAGTGTGGGCTCACGATATTAACCCCGCTGAGTGCAAAAACACCCTAAAGGGGACGGACGTGCGGAGTGCATGCTAACCCCGCAGGCAGCCCGGGCCCCGTGGGGTGGGAGGGCCGGCGTGGTGTGCGCACTGGCGTATCCCCCTGCGGCCCCGGACCGAGCGAAAGCCACTGATGTGTTTCCCCATGCACGTCTTGTCCTCCTCACACGGCCCCCCGCCCCCGGCCAGAGCCAGCGGCTACCGAACGCTCAGGAAGGGTGTTCCGTTTTCTTCGCTTTTCATAGCAGCCGCGCACACACACACACTCTGCCGCGCTTCGTGTCTCGAACGCCCGATGCCCGCAGTAACACCGCCTGCGCCGCTGTGCTTTGGAACGCCCGGGCTGTGTGCATATTTTAACACTGTGCTAACCGGAGCCATGTGCGAGTGTGCGTTATGTCAGGCTTATCTGAGTAAAAACACGCTGCTCTCGAGACTCGGAGACCGTGTTGTGCCAGTGGCGGCGTTCAGTTGCCATCCCTCGGAGGTAAGGCAGACAGGCAGGCTGCAGGCCGTTTTCACGAGGCAGCGGTGGCCAACCGCGGCTCCGGCAATAGGCGGCACACCTGTCCCTGCCCCTGGCTGCCCAGAAAGCACCCCCGACGTAGTCTGAGTTCCTGTCACAGGGGCACCGGAGCAGGTGGCAGATCACGTGACTCATTCCTTTCGTAGTTGTCACCTCTTTTTAAAAAGGGGAAAAATGAACACTCTGACTTTTAACTCATGGGAAACGGGAGCCATTGGGGCAGGCCAGCAGTCGCTGACCTCCCCGCCTGCGCACCACCCCCGCCGAGTCGTTGCCCTGGTTTGCAAGTGCAGGCGAGACCGGCCCCGGGCCCCGGGCCCCGGGGAGCCTCCCCCGAGCACCTGCGACACCAGCCAGGCAGCGCCGGCCCTCCTTTAGCCGTGGGTGGTTTGCGCCCGGGCACGCTGCTCTCTCTCCTGGAATTGCTTCCCCAGTCTCTGGTTTGGACACGAATGCCACTGTGCCCTCCCTGGGGACTGACCTGCGGGGGAGCAAGCCACATTAGGGCCACGCGTGCTTTGCAGGCCCCTTTCCCGGGGCCGTCCCTTCGAAGGGACGGCCGCTGTCTTTCCAGGACCCACCCGCTGAGGCCTGTGTGCCTCGTGTGGTTCTCCTGGGGGCTGAGAATGTGGAGGCCCACCCAGCCCTTTCCCTGGCTCTCTCAGCTGTCCCGCTGGCTCTGTCCCCCGTTCCGGTCACATACCTGGAGTGACTGCGCCAGAAGCCTGTTCAGCAGCCTGACCCGCTACCCCAGCCACCGCGTCGGGGGGTCAGGGCTGCACTGCCCGTGACCAGAACCCTTCCCACAAGGGGTCCCCGTTGTCCTGGTGGCTGTCGATTATTTTCATCCCTCAGCACAGTGTAACTGATCAGAGTAACTGATTTTCTGAATGAGGAGAACTCAATCAAGTTGAAAAGGAGGAATTTCTAAGCTTTTGAAATTGCCGTGTTTCCCTATTTTGATTCGTTTGCTCAAGGGAATGAAGTCTAAATTTAGGGCTGAGTTTTTCATTTTTAAGACTACTGAACTGGCCCCTGCTGGGGTGCTCAGTGGGTTGGAGCATCATCCTGCACACCAGAAGGCTGTGGGTTCAATTCCCGGCCAGGACACGTGCCTAGGTTTCAGGTTTGATTCTCAGTTAGGGAACATGCCAGTGACAGCCAGTCGCTGTTTCTCGGTTACATCGACGTTTCTTTCTCCTCGCCCGCCTTCCTCTCTCTCTGGAAGGCGATGTCCTTGGGTGAGGATTTTAAAAAATAGTGAACTAGCTCTGGCCGGGTAGCTCAGTTGGTTAGAGCGTCGTCCCAATGCGCCAGGGCTGTGGTTCGATCCCCAGTCAAGGCACATGTAAGAGCCGGCTAAGGAATGCATGAAGGAGTGGAACGAGTCGACATCTCCCTCTCTCTCTTTCTCTGTGCCTTCCTCTCTCTCTCGAATCAGTTTAAAAAAGAAAGAATACCGAACTAATTTTTGTTTTTGTTTTCTTACTACAATTTCAAACCTGTGGCGCGGTCCCTGCAGGACTCACTAGCAGAAGCTGAAGAGAAGTACAAGAAGGCCATGGTCTCCAACGCCCAACTCGACAACGAAAAGACGAACTACATGTACCAGGTCGACACCCTGAAAGACACGTTGCTGGACCTTGAAGAACAGCTGGCCGAGTGTAGGCGGCAATATGAGGAAAAAAGCAAAGTAAGCCTCGGCGCGGGAGAGAGTGGCAGACTATACAGGCGTAGATATGCGTACTTGGTACCTGGTATTTGCATGTATAGGGTGCGTGAGTGTGTGTGTGTTTCCCAAGTTCCGTGAAGTTATGAGCTTTTTTTCAATTTTTTTTTTTTTTTTTTTTTAGTTTTCAATGTGTGTCTCCACTTGTCTAGGAAGCCCAGACATCTGAGAAGAATAGCATGCTCTTTGCCAAGGGACTTCCAAAACTGAGATGCAAATTTTAATAGTGAGCTAGAGGTGATTTTACTAGAACATTTGTGTGTTGCACGTAAGGTAGAATCATAACCGTGGGAAAAGCCCGCGTGCTCACTAAGGCAGCCGGACCCTGGGGGGGTCTTCCTGCTCAGACATGTTTCCTGGTTTTTATTTTCTTATCTCCTAACACCGTAGATAGTCGCAAGCATCAGAGATTGTAAGAAAATCATATTCATTTATTTTCTGCTGATTGGGAAGACACACCTGCTCCATTTAAGAACTAATCATTTCCCTTAAGCCCGGGGAGGGGTAGAGTCTTATTAATGATGCCCTGGAGTTAATGTGGCAGCTCACGATATCGGTGCACGTCGCGGGCGCACGCTCAGATTGGTGACAGCAGACTGGTCTGGTGACCCTCCGTCTTCGTGACACAGAAAAAGGGGTTCTTGACATTCACGTTTCTAGGAATTAGCCGGTTAATCCAACCGTAGAATGTTGTCTGCCTTTCCAAATTGGCTGAGGTAAACAGAAAATTTAATTAATGCATGTCATTATCTTAAAAACAAAACAAAACCAAAAAACCCACCCCGGCTCTAGGCTCTAAATCCCAAGGGCTGAAATCAAGGTTCCATGACCAGCTGCAAGGCCCGCCCCTAGATTGCGGCTGGTGTGCGGCAGACGCTGATGGGAAGGTTCCTGACAGCAGAGCTCTGGCAGGAAGGAAGGAGAAGCTTCTCGCGAGGCCCGAGGTCCTGGTCGGGTGAACGAAGGACCGCAGGGCTGTTCTGACCCCGCCTCGGGGGGCAGGGGCTGTCATGGGTCCTTAGCACCCCTCAGGCGTCCGCATTTGGGCATCAGGAGGACCGGGGACCCTCCGATCTAGCTGCACAGAAGTTGGGTCATCCTGGGGCGTTGCCCCAAGGAGGAGGCCACGGCCCAGCAAATCCCGGCAGGCCCACCCTAGTCACAGCCACAGGGCAACCGGGGCCCCGGACTTCAAAAGTGGGTGAGCAGAAACAACGGTCAAATCCCTTCTGAAATGGCCCGGCTCACAGATCGAGGAAGGCGGCCCCTGAGCTGTTGACAGTCGGGCACCAGGCCATCACTAACGACAGCGCCACTGGGCGGGGCTGAGAGGGGGACGCGAGAGCCGCATTGCCGGGTCCCTGGGGCACGTCTCGCAGAGGGGAAGGTCCGACTGGGGGAGCAGCCAAGCGCTCTCGCTGCCCCCACCTTTCCTGCTTTGTCCCCGGAGTGCGGCATTGGCCCAGCCACCGTTAATGAGACAGGCTTGCCAGCGCAGCCGTATTTAGCCCCTTTTCATCTCAAAGAGGATCCTCGTTGTATTTCACAGTCGGGGACAGTTTTAGCCTAAGTCCTCTGCAAAGCGGCCTCCTCGTTCGGGCCGGCAGCACGGCCGGCTCCCTGGACGACGGCAGGCACCCTGACGGGGACCCTTCCTGGGGCATTGCCCGCCAGGGAGGAGCCAGGAACCTCTGCCGCTGACTCCATCGGCTTCTCTAATTTTATAGTAAACCGCGGGGCATCTTCTAAAAAGTCCAGAGAAGAAGGTTCATGGTCGTCATGGGGGCCTGGGACGCCATGCTGCCCTGGTCCTGCCAAGGCAGAGGGGAGTTGGGGGAACGCGCGTGGGAACCTGAACGGTGCGCCTGAGCGCTCTGCTCTGCCCCCCTCCCCCACAGGAGTTCGAGCGGGAGAAGCACGCGCACGCGCTGCTGCGCTTCCAGCTGGCCGAGATGAAGGCCGCCCTGCAGCAGAGAGAGGAGATGCTCCAGGTGGGTGGCCGGCCGGCCCTGCGTCTCTGTCCCTTCCGTGACTTGGGAGCACTTGGCTGGTTCATTACTAAAGTCACAGGTTTTCTGGAAAATCGGGGGCTTAGGCTAATTCTCCTTGTGTCCTTCCACGGCAGAAGGGACCTTGTGATGGGAGATTGTCCTTGGTTTTCTGGGTGGGCCACGTGTGTCACAGGATCCCTATGGAAGGAAGGCAGGAGAGTCAAAGGCGGTAGGGATGGGACAACGGAGGCAGATGTCAGAGTGACAGGAAGAGGGGCTGTGAGCCACGGAATTGGGTGCCTCTAGAAGCTACAAGAACATTTTCTCCTGGGACCCCAAGAACAGCCGCCAGGCCTGCCCACACCTTGACCTCCGCCCGTAAGACCCATTACGGGCTCCTGAGCTCCGGCACCATGAGATTCAGTGGCCGTGTTTGGAGCCGCTGAACTCGTGCCAATTTGTTACGGTGGCATTAGGAGACATACAGGGTTGATTTTCACCTGTTTAATTTTTTTTAATCCTCACCCAAGGGTATGTTTATTGATTTTAGGCAGAGCGGGGAGAGGGAAACATCAATCAGTTGCCTCCCCTACGTGCCCCGACCGGGGACAGGGGCCCAGGTACTGAACCTGCAACCTTCTGGTGTAGGGGACGATGCTCCAACCAAGTGAGCCACGCGGCCAGGGCCACAGGGTTGATTTTAACCTTTTGAAACTTGATCAGAACTTGATCGCCTCTCCATAAGAATTTCACCCAGCGGGGGAGCAGGACTCAAAGAGAGGGCTGCCTTCAAGGATGAGCTAGCTCTGGCTGGTGTCGCTCAGCGGATTGAGTGCCAGCCTGCGAACCGAAAGGTCCCCGGTTCAATTCCCGGGCAGGGCACAGGCCTAGGTTGCGGGCCAGGTCCCCAGCAGGGCGCATGCGAGAGGCAACCGATTGCGCTCTCTCTCTCTCTCTTTCTCTCTCTCTCTCTCTTTCTCTCTCTCTCTCTCTCACACACACATCAGTGTCTCCCTCCCTCTCTTTCTCCTTCCCTTCCCCTCTTTCTAAAAATAAATAAATAAAATCTTTTTTTTAAAAACTTAATTAAAAACAAAAATGGAATACGCTCCGAAGTACGGGAGAATGTGCCCCTGCCTCCAAGGGCTTGGCGGCTCCGGGGACAGCCCCTCACCGGTCTGCACGGGGAACCCTTCCTGTTTAACGCGTTATCTGCTCTCTTTCTATCTGCCCCTGTTCTTCAGGAAATCCGACAGCTGCAGCAGAAACAGGCGAGTTATGTCAGGGAGATTTCTGACCTTCAGGAAACGATAGAGTGGAAAGACAAAAAGATAGGGGTAGGACTCTCAAGTCTTTGAAAATCTGTTCACGGGGGCCTGCGGCGTAGCCCGGGCTGCTTGCCGAGCCTGGTTTGCCGGGAGGAGCGCGCATGCGGCCCCCACCCGATGCAAAGTCACGCACGCCGCCGGTGTGCGCCAGCTTTCCCGGAGTGGGGGCTGGGTGGGGGGGCGCTGAATTGGAAGCCGGCGTCCAACGTGGAGAGTGTCATTTAGTCAGCATGAGCTGCCCAGCACTCATGGAGACCCCTCCACAGGGGAGGCCCTCGGGCACCTCTGGGGCGCGGGTTTCCCTGCCCACCCTGCCTGGGCCTTTCCTCAAGGGGTCCCAGGAAGCTGCGAGGCGGCAAGGGCTGTGCCCCACGTGACCCCAGCTTGAAATCTCCCCGGGGAGTCCTCAGACCTTCTCCCTCCCGCCCACCTGCCTGTAAGCGTGAGGAGGAGGAAGAAAGGGACCCCTTGCAGGAACAGTTGTGCTTCCTGACACTGGCTTCCAAACCGTGGTGACCCATCACACCACACCACCGTGGCACCCAGGGCGTCCCCTGAGTGCTGACAGCATGACGCTGCCCTGTCTTCTCTCTCGTGTGCTCCTCTGCTTACCCACGATCCTGTGCACGTGCACGCATGCGTGTTTGCTCTGGGGCCCCTTCGTGTTCCTCTGTGCCAACGCGCTCCCAGAATCCTCGTAGAACAGCCTAAATTGACCAGAACAGTTGTCACCGGGGTTCTCCGGCTGTTCTCCTTACTCTGTATTTACCCTTCCTTCACGTGGGCACGCGGCTCCCGTTAACTCGCTAACCCGACTGCGACACCCAGACTAGACTAGAACACGGTGCCGGCGAAGTCCTCCCAGTGCCGTCGGGGCTCACGTCCTCCGGGAAGCACGGACAGTCGCGTTTCTCGGCTAAAGGAGAGTTTGTCACTTGCATCTTGTTTGTATCTTTAAGCACATGCTATCTAACGCCCCGACTGTCGGCGCTTTACCTAGTAGAAGCCGCCTCCTTAGTCCGCTTCCGGAGTCACCTGCTGACCTGTGCGACTCTTCTCTCTCTTTGCTCTGCTGCACGCTCAGGCCTTAGAGAGGCAGAAAGAGTTCTTTGATTCCATCAGGAGTGAGCGAGACGACCTTAGAGAAGAAGTAGGAATGCTGAAAGAGGAGCTCAAGGTACGGAGCCCGCGAGCAGTGAAGAGGGACAGTCCCGGTGACAGCGGCGCGCTCAGGGACGCGCGTGTTTGTGTGTGGACTGGCGTTTCCCTTTCTGTCGCCGATTTTGGTTCTGTTAGTAAATTCAAATCTAGGGCGAGTGACACTAAAGAGACAGGTAAAGGGAGTCCAGGTTCTGCGGGGTCTGCCCGTGGCCTTCAGACGCTCACAGGTGCCTCCGAGCTGGAACCCAACTGTGATTTCCAAGAATTTTTTGATATGTTGTCTCAGTGTTTTCCATCGTCATCAGTAAACTTGTCCAGGACATTACTCAAAGTTAGAAAACGTGTTTGTTATGTTCAAGGCTCAACTGCAAGGACTTCTCTAGCTGAACAGCGGTGTGGGGGAGGCTCCTACCCCCAAGTGTACACTTGGAGATCGGCTGGGTTGTCAGAAAGTCACGTTCCACCCGGAACGGGTCTGGAAGCCTTTGGCCACAGTCTGGACACTGGGCCAAGAAACCCAGCGCCCGGCCGAGGGGATCAGAGCCCTGGGTGGGCTGCGCACCCTAGAGGAGGCCGTGCTGAGGCGGGGCCTGGCTGTGGGCAGACTCCTGTATGGCCAACAGACATAGCCGCAGGGCTGCTGATTTCCCGGGGCCCCGGCCAGAGCAGTGAACCAGAGGGAAGAGGCTTAGGGCTCATGTCCGGCAGACTCACCCCCAGGGCGTTGGAGGGCTGGGAGGGGTCGTCCACGGTCGAGGGGGCATCGGGGGCCATGAGGCGCAGCTCTGGGAGAGAACATCCCAGACGCTCTGGCCCCTTCTTGGCTTCTCCTCTCAGAGCACGTGCAAGTTCTTTCTTTTTCTCTGCATCTCTTTTGAAAGAGCGCGGCCTGGGTTTGAAAAGTCAGGGCCACCTCACCGGGACATGCTCGATGCCTGTAGTCGTGGCACCTGCAGCCCCACCCCCAGGCCCCAGGGCTGCTGCTGAACACCCCTGGTCGCCGGCGCCCGAGCACGGAGTGGGGACCTGAGGAGGGGCGCTTCCTTGCAGGACGTGTCCCGGGAGTGCAGGTGTTGGCAGAGCCTCCTCAAGGGTGGTACCCCGCTCCTCTCGACTCTTCAGAATTCTCCTCTACTTCGGGAAAAATAGCTTCCTTCCAAATTAGCATTAATAAAAGAGAGTTTAACCTCACATCACCCAGCGACTGTTACGACAAGCCTGTTTTTGTTCCCAGAAACATGGAATAATCCTAAATTCGGAAGCAGCTACCAATGGAGAGACCTCAGACACTCTAACTAACGTCGGATACCAAGGCCCCACCAAGGTGACAAAAGAAGAGCTGAATGCCCTCCAGGTGACCAGGGACGGGACCCTAGGTAAGTACTTGTTTTCCTTTGGATCCTGTCACCTTCCCGTCAGCATTGGTTCACCTTCCACGCGCTGTCAGAGTTGAAGTCATCGTCACTGACCATTAACCACCGCACAGCATGCCCTGCGCTCTGTCTCGTCATGGACTGGCCCCGCCCACCGTGTGCCCACCCGCGCGTGTCGTCTGGCCTGCTTTCCTGTCAGTGCTCTCACCGCCGATGCCGAGGGTGCTGAGTGAGCCCGTGGACGCAAGAGCGTTGTCTCAGAATTAGGTGACAGTTTGGACAGAGCTGTTTGGTTCCCCCCGGATGTGTGCTAAGTGTGGCTTTTTAACTCCGTTATAGAATTGTCGAAAGATCAGAGTAGCGGAGGCTGTACGTGAAGTTAGTCGACCACAGGTGCAAATTAACATGGCACCTCCTATTAGCACTTTGAGGGCACGAGGTGCTTGTGGACAGGAGATGGAGGCTGGGACACAGGATGTATCGGTTGCCATTCTCGATGTAGCATTTGAGAGGGACTGGCAGCCCTGGGTAGTGAGTGTGGGACAGGCAGACCTGGCATTGGGTGTGGCCAGTGGCCAGTGCGGAGGGCGTGCCCCATCAGTGAGAGTCTGAACATGCCCGTCCCTCTGTCGGCGGCGATGTTTCTCTGTGTGTCACGTTTTTGCCTCTGAAAGAATGTAAACTGGCGACTCCGGCAGACGGTGGCAGCGTCCAGAAGACTGGGCAGTTGCTGTCTGTCTTCCTGTTTGGCCTGTGGAGGAGCCTCCCCGGCAGCCAGCGTGCCCCGGCCCCACGGCGAGGCCGGGGTCAGGCCAGGCCGCAATTTCATGTCCACGCGGAAGTGCCCATCTTCCTTCTCTTTCTTTATGGAAATGCAGAAACCTCAGGGCTGGCTTCCCAGGGCAACCCCCTGTCTTCACGGCTGTGGGAGGAACACAGCCCTGCTAATCGTGTGAACGCTGCGGAAGGAGGCTGGACGGGTTCGCGGGCCCTCCCCTCCGCGCGCCAGCCGGCCAGCAGCCCGGCGTTCGCTGACGCGGCTCTTGGGCAAACGCTCTTTTTGTAAATCTTCGAGGTAATCGTTGCCAAACAAACGCTCAAAGAACCAGAAATGTCAGTTCTGTGAGCAGTCTCCAGACGGGGGTCTTCCCAATATGCGTGTTTATTTTTTTTAATTCACATATAGAATACCATGAGACTATAAAATGTGCATTACCTAACATGCACTCATAGACATTTTTAAAGGGTGAAGCAAAACTAACTCAAAACACTGCTTTCCGTGCTCTCCCTGCAGCAGGTGCACCCCCCGGGGAGACCTCCGGGTCATGGTGTCACCACCCTTTGACCGGCAGTGACAGGGTGTCTTACATGCTGCAGTTTGTTGGGTGGAGAAATCCAAAGTATAACTTCGTTCCAAAGCAGTGACAGGTTTGGTCATCCGTGATTTGTCACTTGATGAGTCACTTGGTATTTAGTTAGGCGGTCACCCTGATATCAGTGCCTGCCTCCCGCTGGGAGGCCCCGTTCCATCCAGGGGCAGAGCAAAGGTATTTAGGGCACAGGCCGCCCCCTCAGGAGACGGTGACCAGGTGGAGGGGTGGATCCCCTTGACCCGACCCGAGTTACTGCAGAAGTGTCTTTCTTGAGCTTGAGCAGAAGGCTGAGTTTTTTCTTAACACGATTTGAAAGCTGCCTTCGGGGCTGTGTGACGTGCACTTTGTCAGCTGGAAACGTGAGTGGTCCAGACGTGCGCTTGGAAGTGAGAATGGGGACCGCGAACCTGAAATCCTCCTTAAACCCATCCTCCTGGAGGGTTCGGCTACCTGACCCAGAGATCTTTCTGGTGGTTACAACGCAGCTTCACACAAGATGGCACCAGCCGCCACCTGCCTTGAGGTGGTGGCAGTGGCCTTGGCCGACGGCTCTTGGCTGGTGTGGTGGCTGCCTGGCGGCACGGAGCTGGCAGAGGCTTCGTCCCGGCGACTCTCTGCTGCCTCACTCTCCCTGGGGACGGGGCTGGGTGGGGCTGAGAGCGTGTGTTACACTGCGATCTGTATTGCGTGGTCACCACATCACGGGGTCCCTTCCATTTTCTCAATGGTCTTTTAGGAAAAGCCACTGAAGTGGAGGTGAAAAATGAAATTGTGGACAATGTGGGGAAAGGAGAGGCCTTGCAGAGCACTGAGCGAGAGCGGCACCGGGAGGACCCCGTAGAGGACGATGCGGACACAGAGGTCTTACCTCCTGGTGACAGTGCCGAGGACCAGAGACCCTCTAATGACAGTGCCCCCTCCCTAGCAACAGTAGCAAACGCTGTAGACGAGGACCAGGTTCAAAGCCAAGTTCTAGCGGGCACGTCTATCCTTGAACACACAGAGCAGGTCGGGTCCAGTGAGGTCACAGGCACCCCCGAGGCTGGGCCCAGGGCTTCCCTTGAGCGGCCAGAGTGTCTGAGGGAACTAGGTGATGACGTGCCGGGCCCTGAGGCAGAGCAGGGCAGCTGTGATGCCTCGGACACCGAAAACCAGCGCGGAGAACCTGCAGAAATGCAAGAACAAGGGCAGCGAGACTGCAGAGCCAGCCTGGGAGAGGTCCACCGGGGGCCACGCCGGGGGCCCGACCCCCCGCAAATCCCCGCGGCTGGCACAGGCGCGCCGCAGGCAGGCCCAGCCAGGCCAGGGGAGCCGCTGGGCGCAGTGGGCTCCAGCCCTCCAGCGGGTAGCGATGACACAGTGAGTCGTGATGACAGATGTGTGGTAGATGTCCCCACAGCGGTGGGCCCCACTGCGGGGTGTGGTTTGGAGACAGAGCTCACCAGCCAGGAAGCAGGGGGGCCCAGGGAGGCCCTGGCGCAGAGCACAGGAGAAGGGGGGGACAGCGATGAAGAAGAGACCGAGGGGAAGAGATTGAGGAACGAGAAACCCGTCGGGACAGAAGTCCAGGCCAGCCCCTCTTCTGCAGCGGCCACACACGGCGCACAGGAAGCGACAGGCCCACGCGCAGCAGACGCCACGAGCGAACTCCGAGATGCGAAGGAACCCGGCGAGGACAACGGCAGCCCGCAGGGAGAGGTACTAGATTCACCGCAGAAGAAGACAAAAAACAAGAAGAAGAAAAACAGGAAGAAAAAGTCACCAGCACCCGCAGAAACCTGTAAGGACGCCAAGACAGAGTTACCATTTCAGAGCCCCGACCTAAGTGAAGTTAAGGAGGAAGAGCAGGGAGAACTCGGTGACGAGAAACCCGGCGTAGGGACACAACACGAGGCCCCTGGAGACCCCAGACAGAACACGGGGGCAGGAAGCAGTGAAAGCCGGGACGCGCCAGGAAATCCTAACATGGAGGTGGACGGAAAACTTGACCCAGGAGACGGTGACACAGACACGGAGGCTGGGACAGCAGTCACCACCGATGGAGAACCGGTGCTGTCGGCAGGTGATGCCACTGAGGCCCGGGGCCCCCGAGCAAGTGCAGAAGGGCCGGGGGGAGGAGGCGGCGCAGCTCCAAGCAGACCCCCAGGGAACGAAGACGCACACAACAGGGTCCTGCTTGGCGACCAGAGTCCATCCGAGGACAGCGACAGTGCCTCTCCGACAGAAGGCACCAAACGTGCAGGTCAGGGAGGCAGGAAGGTCTCAGAGAGCCTTAGTCCAGAAAGTGCCGGCTTGGCACCTGCGGGAGACTTGGGGGGCTCCCGTTCAGAGAGCGGAGAAGAGACAGCGGGCCGAAGCGAGAAGGACAAAAGCAAAGAAGACTGCAGCTTGTCGTAGGGCGAGGCTTGCCGGGCGCCAGGTGGAGCGAGACGGGGCTGGGACCACGCAGTGCGTCCGCCTGTGGCGGCTCTTGAAATGGCCTAGACGCATGACGACAGTCGCCCACCACGTTAGGCGGTACTTAAAGTTATGGACTGTTACTTGCAGATTTATATTTTATTAAGGTTATCACCCAGATTAGAAAGAGAGACACACTTGTTATCAGTGGAAGTTCTAACTGGGAGCATTCCGGTAGCATCAGACAATAACGCACACCATTTATAGCTCAAACTCACAATAAACATAGTCCCCGTCTGCCTTAGGCGGACACGAATGTGGATATTCTTGACCAGATATATCAGCATCCCTGAAATGACCAAATAGCACCCTGAGATGCCCACATCCGAAGCAGAATCGCTGTTTACATTAATTTGTCTCATTCAAATACATGTACTTTCTTGTTTGCTTTTGACGTGTACATTATAACCTGTGTGGTATTTTATTTAAAAAGGAGACAAACGGCCCAACAGCATGTAGTCACTGAGTAAGCCGTCATGTTAGGGGTAACGAACATCTTAAGACCCTGGGGATCTTACCTCATGGAAAGGCGTCCTCTCCACCAAAACTTCGGACCAGTGCTCATGGCACCTGAGTCTTTTTTTGTAGATTTTGACTTCCCGTCATGCCAATCATGTACCAACATCATTTTATACAAAGATTTTTTAAATATTTTTTTCTGGAAGAGACTTATGTTGAAATCGCATTTCCTAGAGTGTTAGGGCGGAGAGAATCACTTCTAAAATTTATTCCTTTAACCTTTAAAATAACTTCTCTGTTTGCGTAATCATTATTCAAAAATGAAATAGAAGAGGATACTTGTTGTTATGCGATACAAACTGCTAATTAAACTATAACAGGATGTTTTAAATTGTTCAATCACTTTCGGTATTTCGGTATAAATATTTGCATTTGTTGTTTGTCAGTATAGTTATATTGGAAAATTCTTGTTTTGATCTTCCTGAACAATATATGTATTTTTCTATATAAAGAACCATTTTTAAAAAGATAATTGTAAAGTTAAATTTAAAAGTAATTGTAAAACATTAAAAGCACAAGGGAACGAACCTTGTGAATGCTGTTAACGTTTGTGAGAGTATACGAATCCATGCCACTGTCACCAGACACAATTGACCAAAGCCTCAGTAACACTCGAGGTGAACGTGTTATCATATGATTGAAATAAAGACATTTTCTAGTTCTACGAGCCTGTAGTTCCATTATTTGGGCTACGCGGACCCTGACCGTACTGCCTGTCATCCCATCTGTAAGGCGGCATCCACCTCCGAGGGGCCGAGTCCCTGGCAGGGCTCTGAGAGGGACCCACACCTGGTGCCCTTTGTCAGTAAGGACTGAACTTTTCTCCCGGCCTCCGGACCACCTAGATGGGAGCTGGGGCTGGACAGTCGGGGGGCCCAAGGAGAGCTCCGGCCGCAGCATCGCCTGTGAGCTGAGGGTCTGAGGAGGAGCCCCCATGGAGAGAGATGTCCCTACGATGCGCCAGGACAGAGGATGCTCTGAAGAGTGCGGTGAACCTGGCCTGTCTGCGTAAGTGTCCCAAGTGGAGGGTCACAGGGCTGAGCTCTGTCCACCTGGGCCATACGAATAGAAACACAGGAGGCTCGGTAGGGAGTCAAGTCCAAGGGCTGCAGAGGTGGTTCAGAGCTTTAGCTGATGTCTCTGACCTTGGCAAAGCTGCGCTCACGCTGCAACGCACCCTGGGAAGCAGCTTAGCTCTGGGGCCAGACTCACTAGACGCTGAGATCGTTAGGCCACGGGACGGCTGTTCCTTTCTTTCCCACATTCACCAGCACACGCAAGGATGGTATGACATACTCCACGCCCCTCGAGCCAGCCAGCCGCCTCTCCCTTGGTCGCTCATTTGTTCCATGAATAAACATTTAATCGCTTCCGATATGGAAGGCGCCAAGCCGGTGAACTAGCAGATAGGACCCAGCATCTTGGGCGGGGGGGTGTGGACAGCCGAGAACCGGGGCATGAGCGCCACAGCGGAGAAGGGCTCTGAGCAGCCGACCCGTTGCCCGAACTCTCAGAGTCCGCACTGCGAACGTCAGCTCCTCCAGTCCGAGTGTGAAATGCCGCCCTAGCCTGGCAAGTGGCTGATGTTCACAGTGGAGCCCCTTAAACGCTCAACAAATGGTTACCCGGGGTCTGTACAGATGGGAACTGTCCCCACCAGCCCCGCGGCATTCCGCTCAGCCGAACATCTCAAAAAAACGT